>PVHY01009464.1:0-56317 GCA_004024945.1 Uropsilus gracilis
GAAGAAGGATAGCTTTGCAGGGTAGAGTATTCTTGGCTGGCACCTTTTTTTCTTGGAGTTTTTTGTAGATGTGGCTCCATTCTCTCCTTGCCTGGAGTGTTTCTTCAGAAAAATCTGAGGTCAGTCTAATGGATTTTCCTTTGTAGGTTGTCTGTTTCTTTTCTCTAGCCATTCTCATTATTTTTTCCTTATCTTGGGTAATCTACTATTTTACTGTACTGATCTACAGTTTCTAGTAGTTTTTAAATAGAGTTGTTAGGATTTTCTATATATTTTCAATGATCTGCAAGTATTAATAAATTTATTTCCCAACTTGTATCCCTCACATATCTTCTATTTGTTTGATTGCTCTAGCTAAGACTTTTAAGTTGTTACTGCACATAAAGTATAATACCTAAGCAACAAGTACAAAATTCATGTTGCAAAGCTCAGTGATATTTTCAACATTAGTAGCAAGAAGATTTAAAAAAGAACTTTAGCACAACCCTAGAACTAGACCATTTTAATCATCCAGATGCTCTCAGAGTGACCACTAGTCTGATGGCACACAACAAAGATTAGACACAATTCTAATTTTCTTCAAGAGGATTAATAAAGTAAGATTTTGATGTTTATTTTCTTTCAAATGACATGTTTTGGACACACTCGTGTTTTGTGAAGTTGGGATACATTATCATTGATTTGTGGTCTTCCACTTTACTAATATGCTGCAATTAATATCTGTCCCCTGTTGATGTGCATGTGTATCTCATTTGATTATTAGTTACTATATAGAGTGTTTATAAAAAAAAACTTTGTGATGCTTTTATGCAAACTTTATTTTAGAGAGAGGTCAATTTTGCCAGAAAAGGGCCTTAAGTTTGTGTCATATTCTTGAGAAAAGTAGAATAGAGTATGTCTTAAACATCATCATCATCATCTGAGAATAAAATGACTAATTGTGATTTCAGACACTAGAGAAGTGATAACGAAGAATAGAAAAATGCTTATTTTAAAAGTATTTAGGTAAAATTTAAGGGGAAATATTTTATTTAAAAAGAAAAAAGGAAACACTTTAAAAAATTCTGCAGACAATTAGGGTAGTAGTCTCTAAGTTTTTGACTCATCAATTTCAAGTAGAACTGTCCATATGATATATCATAACTGTTTCACTTTAAAAAATAAATTGCTGACAATTTTAAATATGTAAGTGCATAATATCACATATGACAATTACATTATTAAATGCAAAATGGAAAGGAAACACAACATCCATATATTTAGATTTCATGATAATTCAGATATAGATCAGCAAATACTTATTGTATGCTTAGAAAAACTAATTTAATTTACATGTTTATAAAATTAAAATATTCTGGGTGAAAACACTCCACTTCTAACATACTGTCTAGTGTAGTTTGCTATAACTGACTAATAAACAGAACAAACTCATTTTCAATGGGTGCAAAAATTATTTTTGGAAAGAAAATTTTTCTCATACAAAATTTGACTTAATTTATATATTAGTTTGAGAGATGATAAGAGAAATTTTAGTAAAGTAGTTCTGTTGTGCATGCATAATTATTTTTTCTTCAGGAAATTATTGCTCTCAATATGTTTTTCAAAATTGACTAAAATATCTAATATGATTCCAAGTTATGTCAAACACTGTAGTGAAAACCAGACCCTGCCTTTCAAATGTTTCAACTTTTCAAGGAAACAGACAAAATAATAGCAAACTGTATGTCTATACTTTGTTACTTCAGTGCAGATAAAATGAACATGTAAGAGAGTGAATCTCAAGAAAAGTTCATGGAGGAAAACAATTCCTAGAAGGATGATTTGATAAAAAGATTGCATTTTCGCTTGTCTCTTACATGTGTATAGCAAGCAAATAGATATCCTAAAGCCTGGAAAGTGTGAGTTTTTACAAGACCTCAAAATAAGCCATCACAATAACAATAAAGCAGACTTTGGAGTGGAAGAAGATATTTGCACATCACGTATCTTAAAAGGGGTGAGTTTGCAAAATACACTATAAAAACAAAAAGGATAACTAAATAAAAAATGGAAAATAATAACTAAATAGACAATCTTCAAAAGAAGGCATTGATTGCTCACAGACTCATGAAAAATTGATCAGTGTCACTTACCTTAAGGGAAATACAAATCAAAATGACAAAGCAATGTCACCTCACCTCCAAGGTACTAGCCCTTATTCAAAGGAGTGGAACCAATAAATGATGGGTATGGAGAAAAAGTAACACTGTCTACTTTCAATGACAATGTAATTTGCTATTTATAAGTGTTTTCTATGAAAAATGGTATGGAAATGCCATAAGAAAATGTAAATCTCCTTAGACCCAACAAAACCTCTGTTGGATCATGACCAAAATAAACTTAAAATACTAAGGACAGATGTACTCCTGTGTTCATAGCGGCACCTTCCACAATTGTTAAGTCAATGAACTAATCTACCTGTCCATTGACCGAATATGACAAAAAGATATTACTGAATACTCAAAGTAATATTATTGAACTAAGTTAAGATGATGAACTTGTGTTTTTTTAAACAAAAGGAACGGGATGGACATTTAAATGCTCGTGCTTATTAAGATATGCAAGAGCTTGAAAGACATAGAATGGTTTCACTTATCTGTGGAATATAAATCCCCTCTTCCCCCCCCAAAAGCAAATGTCTTCAAGGTACAGCAAAAACAATTTCTGAAATTGTGAAAATAAACTTTCTCAGAAGTATTACAGTTGAATGAGGTATCAGGGGTTGAAGAAAGGGATAGGGCATTATCACAGAAGGTCTGGCAGAGTGTAAATGAAATGTTCACACATATGGAGATATGTAAGCTGAGAAATTCATAGACATTCAAATGTCATTTATCATGTTTATCATGTTTATTATTGCTTAATTCTACTAGTGTGATATATGGACCAATAACTTTCTGCTATTACTAAGTAGGGCTAGTTAGAATTCTACATTGACCATATTTGGTTATTTCTAATGTTACCTGTCATAATTCCAATGAATTAGTCCCACAGGTGATTTGTATTGTGCATTTTTATAATGAATTTATGTAAACTCGAAAATATGGATTTTTGGAATAAAGATATTTTTCTGCTAATATTTCGAGCAGTAAATCTCTATTTATAGCTCAAGACTATTTGCTCTAAGGATACACTGTTAAGGTAGTAAGTTTGAGAAAATAACCTTCAATGGACCATATTATTTTCACAATTTCCCTCATGACATGCTAGTACTAATTTTGCAGTCCAAGAAAATTATAGATTAGCTATAGTGGAGAAAATATATACACTTTTGTTGTCATAGCATTTGCTAAAATATGAGGGTTAAGACTCTAATAAAATAAAATATGACCCATTAAATTTTCTCCAAAAGTAAGTTTAGTCTTATTTTAGGATATTTAATGTAAATATAGAGAATATACTAGATAATGTATTTAACTGCTCTCATTTTTAAAAAAATTGTTTATGACTGATAATCATTTACTGAAGGAAAAAACAAAAATAACAATAGCAAATGCACTAAATTGATTTAATTTTAAATGTCATTTTACTTAACACACTATCCTATATGTTATAATCAGAGACATATATAAAATGATAATTATTTCTTTTTCCTCTGAGGTCATGAAGAGTAAACAAAAACAACAAATATGTATTGTAAGGTAACCCATATTTCTTTATATTGTATTTACTTCTAAATGCCAAATAACAAAGGAATGAATGAAAGTGGGTTTAGGGTGATTCAAACTGAAAGAATGAATAATCCATGGAAACAATATTTTAAGAGAGATAATGTCAAGAAAGTTTTTTAAAAGAAAGTTTAAAATAAAAAGTGATAAAAGATCATGAACACATGTTGACAATACCCAAGTGATAAAAAAAATCTGTTTATAGAGACTAGTGATCAATTTAATTATAAGAGTTGTTTCTGTAGTGAGACCTGTGCAATAAGATTCAAATAATAAATTCACATTTTTGCCCATTATATTTGGCTAAGAGGAGAACGAAAATCAAGAGTTATTAAATCAAGTGTTATAGTGCACACACCACCAAAATAGTACTCTTCTGAAACTACTATATACCTAGGAATCATAACATTCCAAAATAGTTAACTTATGTGGAACCTGATAGTCTGCAATTCTACAAACTCCAATGGGAAGTCATGCTATTAGTTTAAGGTTAACAAAAAATAAAGTTATAAAATATGAGTTACTTTAGTCATAAAGAAGACAAATGAAAATTTCAGGGAATCTTGTTCTGTGTGGATAATTAAAGTCTCAGAAATGTGTTTTTTTTTTGTTGTTGTTGTTGTTGTTGTTGTTTGTTTGTTTGTTTTTTTAATGATGGAGGGGTCACTTTCTATGTAGTTTAGAAACCATAAGGACACACAGATGGATAAGAGTTTTATCAAGCCACACAGAGTTCATCTGAGGGACGCGAAAAGCTTTTTCAAGTCAGGGAGCAAGAATCTAACTTTTCTCTTCTGTCTGTGCTCAACTGGGAAATGGTAAAATTCTTGGGAATGCTTGAATGTTAGTTTGGGAATGAACACAGTAGTAAAAGATCTTCCAAAAGTCTTAGCAAGATCAAACCATAGAAAGAACACTAGAAATGCATTTCTTTAATACTGGTTGAATGGAAGTTCTAATTCTATAAATGCTCAATGGTAAAAATAATCAAATTTCCATTCATAAATTAAAATCTTTAAGAGAGGACTTATTTATGTTTCTGTAATATTTACTTCTATTAGGTAATATCTAATTTGTATTGAGCATAAGCTGTCTATCTGCCACTAATAAGAGTTGCATATGAATTAACTTTTTAAAATAATTATCTGCCTTCTCTATTCATAAGTGCTAAAACTGACAATTAGTATTTATAACTTTTAAAAATAACACATATACTATCATTTAGGTATAGAGAAATGTTGGTGGACAAACTGATATGCCAACTGACAATCTCTCTTTAGAGGAGAAAGTCTCATAGTTTATCAAAAGTCACTCCTGCAAGCAATGAGGGGATATTTTGATTTTCTCAACAACAAAACCTTGTAGCAGTTATACGAATTACAAACTTGAGCAATTAAATTATCAAACCCAATTTAAGAGGTTAGTTCTAGACCTGTAGTATTCAGCACGGTTGCCACTAGCTCCATCTGTCTATTTAAATTTGCATTCAAAAATTAAATGGAACAAAAATTTAATTTCCTAAATCACCTGAGCCACATTTCAAGTGTTCAATAGGCATAAGTGATCTGTGACTACCATATTGAACAGCATACTTTTCTATGTGAACATTCCATTACCACAGAAAGTGATTTTGGAAAGTTCAATCACATCTTCTTAATGTTGACAGATGTCCTATATATTAATTTTAGACATTTAGTGTGTGGACTAAATTTATTCTCACAAACATGAAATATGCAGACATCAACATGACTATAGTTGATAAAGGAGGGCTACTTTGGTTTTATTAGAGCTAATTTGATTTTATGGTCATGTATCTAAAATTTGTGAAATTTGTGGAATAGATGTATCCAATGTGGATCCAAAATTTAGACCTGGCCTTGGTTGCAAGGGATGTGCTAGGTTTTGAATCTGATGGCACTGACTTCCAAAAGGTTATTTCTCATCCAATATTTAACTAGCACATCTCGTATCTTTGAATAAATGAAAATAATGCATTAAGTTGTAAAACAGTTCTATATTCTATTTAATTTGAGTAATAGGTCAGGTTTAAATTTAAAACTGAGAGTCAAGGTTAATGAATCAAAGCTCCACCTTGAATTCTTCTGAAACTATTTTCAGTCATTACATGTTTACATAGTAAAATTATATTAGCATTATATACTACAAATTTCTTTCCACCAGAATCTATGCTAAAGCCATTACATTTTATGATTACTCCTTTCAGTTGCTATGTGTACACGATGATGCTTTTCCCTTCATTAAATTTCATTTTCTATAATTCATAAATGTCCTTCTTTCACTCTATCCATCATCATTTCTCCTCTGAACTGATTCTATTTTACACCTTTGATTTTCATTTTCCATGTTATTTTTTTGCAGCTGGAAGATCCACTACCTGTGACTTTGTCACAGCTCATTTATACTGAGCATTTTATTTGAAATCTTGTCTAATTATAATTTTCCTTTATTATTTTCCCCTTCTCTTTTTTCAGATCCATATTATTAGCTATGCAACTAGTGCCACCTCATATACTTTATATTATGGTATGCATACAGACTCTTATTGCAAAACAATATCCAACTTCAGAGTATAACACTAAAAACAATGATGTTCTAACAAAGTTAATGAATAATAAAGCAGAGTTCAGAAAATTGAAGATAATATTTACACTTAGTGTAAGAGTATATTAAAATTATTTTCATCTTTGAGTACACAAATACAAAATGAAAGAGTAATTACTAAATTTTCAAGTTAAGTATAGAAAGACAATCAAAATAATATTTTTGAAAACAGTGTGAGATAGTGTATTGAAATTGTATTAATTCAACATGTTTGTACTAAAATCCAAAGAATAATTATAATTATGAAAATAATAAAACCATATTTTCAGTATCATGGAGTTTCTGCTAAATATAATGTGTTTGAAGAAAGATTTTATGAGCATGATGACTTTGGAGTCTTGAAGAGAGATAGGAATTTCAAAGGTGAAGTGCAAAAATGAGTTCATTGCATCAGAGGGGAAATATAATAAAAGTCGCAGACAATACAAAGTATATACCAAGTTGTATGAAAGACAAACAAGCAGATTTAAATAGCTTATATGGCATATGAGAAAATAATAATGATATGACTGAAAGATTAGGTTAGACAGAGTCAAGTCATAGGAAATCATTGTCAGATAATTCAGTTTTATGAAATTATATGATAAATTGAAAGTTTCTATTCACAGTATTATTGTTAGTATTGTGACATGCAATTGGTATGATAACAGAGAAGCTATTGGTTTCATTTGAACACATTAAAACATGTAGAGAATAAAGAGAAAGATTCTAATTATTGATCATTTTCAGAAACAGAGAGATGAACAATCAGGGATATAATCAGGGAGCATGGAAGTTTTAAAGAGATACTGTGTACAAATCCTGTAGAATAAGTGATTCTGAAAGTAAGAAAGATATGAAGAACAGTGAATAGTGATGACTTCTTGCTTAAGAATCTGTGTGACTAAAAATATATGGTACTTCTGGTAGAAATAAGAAATAAATTGGATTGAGATAAATGGCATTGAAAAGGAAGCACCCTCAATATTTCCAGATAGACCAACCAAAGATGTTCAGGACACTCTTCCTTAAGACTTGTCACCTTGGTATGCTAATTATTTCAGGATGAGATCAAGGAAGCCTTGCAGTGCACAAAAGGCTTTTACCACTCCAGTAACTACCTTGAAAATTGAAATTTGGGGATAATGTCCAGAATTATGTTTATATCCAGAAATAACATGTCTATTAGAGAACATACTTTTATGACTGGGCAAACAACTAATTAAAAACTGTTCTGTTATATACATCAAATTTTCCTCATCATGTGAGAACTTCTCTTTGTAATCCTGATTCCCTATCCTATTCCTTAACTTAAAATGTACATACAGCTGGATTCAAAATTCACAGCTATATTCTTGTCTTCTATTAATTATTAATAATTCTCACTTTAATTTGATCCTCAGCCAGTTAGGAAAGAACCAGAGGGATGGCAAATTCCTTTCCTGTCTTATAGTATCAAACAGAAATCAAAGTGAATCAATTTAAGATAGGTAGTCATGGATACAGTTATTATCCTTTTGATCAGTACACTCCTTACTACCTTGCAATTATTTATATTTTGTCATATTTGCTCCCTACATTTTAACCAGAGAGAGGGTTCATTTAGATTTTATTTTTGGTTCCTTAATTCTTGCATGGCAGTTGATGTTTTCCTCTAACATCCAGTGAGTATCTCCAGAGAAGTTACTTCCTCAACTGAAAGTATGTTTGATATACTATGTTACTTATGATATACTATGTTATTTATTTATTTTCTTGTGAATAAAATTCTCTGATAAAGGAGACAGACATTATAGTCAAAACATTTATAGTTAGAGTCAGAATTGACTGACACTAGTCATAATTCTAAATTTTACAACTACCCAGGAATATCACTCCTTTATTGCTAACTCTTGAGCCACTGAAATTTGTTTCTGTAGGTTACTTTTGTTTACAATATAGGTAACTCTGTGATGGGGGAAAGAGTGACCTTAATCATGATGTATATTTATGACTTCTGTTACTAAGACCAAGTTTGACAAAAAGAAAGCTGTATAAAGGGGATAAAAGGTGATAAACGGTAAAACTAGAAATACTACAGAATTATTGAAATCTCAATTTTATATAAATCTATGAATCCCAAAGATTCTTCCTGAGCCCATGATTTTATATCCACTTTCCATTCACTCTTTTAGAAATGTAAATAATTTCTCTTGCCCAGAGCTTTGTGCATTCTATTCACAACAGAGCGATCAAAACAATCTTTTAACAATAAATTTATTTTCTACTGGTCCACTGCTCAAAACATTTTAGAACACCGGAAGTTTTCTATTGTATTACTGGTGTGCTTTTTTTCCAACAAATTATCTTCTGGTGGTTGTAAAAATCATCAGGTCACTTCTAAATCTAGGTAACTCTAAAACACTCTAGTCCAGATAGCTTCTGGTATAGTCCTCTCCGCTCCTTCAAGTCTTGGTTCAAATATGCTTCCCTCACAGTTCTAACTGCAGCCTCCTCTCTTAATTTATGTAATTCTTCTTTTCCTGCAGAGTCTGTCCTCATCTGATAGGCTAAAATTTTTGCTTATTCCATAATGCTTTTTGTTATTATCATTCTCTCTTGACTCCTTTCCACAAATATAAATATCATTCTTGTTTTTGTTTGTTATTTGCTTTATATAACCCAGAAAATAGCACCCTCTCAGAGTCAACAGTTCAAACATATATTGCTGAATAAATGAATGAAAAGAATAACTTCCAAATTTCTATTCATGTTTTACATTTTGTATAATAGTACTTATTCTCTTTTCCTCCTGGTCTGAAGATGATACGAATTTGTCCCTTTGTAAAATAGATACAATATGACAAAGATAGAGTGAACTATCAAAATTAAATTAGTATACGCATAGTTACAGCATCTTAGGGAAGTTGGAATCCTACTTAGCAGCTAGAAATTGTGAGGTTCAGTGTAGCTTACAAAACAAAAGTAGCTTAAGGCTGATCTTAATTATCAGAAATTCAACTATAAATGACTCAGGATGCTATCTCTGAATATCTCTAGTTGGAAGGTGGGTGTGGAGAACAAGTTCCAAGATTATGAACCAGAAAATAGAAACAAAACTAAACTGAACTAAACAAAATTAAAAAAGAAACATGAATTGAAATTTTTTTAAAAAGGAGAAAAACAGGAGACAAAAGGTTTATAAACATAGGAGAAAATGCTAAGTTAAAATGTTTCACAATTAGAAAGTACAGGGTACAATTACTCATGGTATTATACAATTACTCATCTTATACAATTAGAATATTTGACCATTTGACATAACTGAATTCACAATTTTATTCTTGTCAACATGGTGTGTTAAACATGAATCTAATTAGCTTTTCTCTGAAACTCTAATAATGAATTTTGATTTTGAATATACTGTAACAAATTTCTGTACACAAACATTTCAGTGCATAGATAAAATGAAATGGTATATGGTGTAAAACTTTGTAATTGACAAAGTGTTAGACAAATTTAGATTATTACTATAAATTTTTGGTACATTTCTTTCCATGACCTTCATTGTGTCAGATCTAGAGTAAAAAATGAGGAAATTGCTTTCAAGTAACCATGCACATCTCCCATTGACACCTGTTAAGGATTACACAAAAGTATATGAGATAGCATTTGGCCCATAATGTTCAGGACCTAATTCACTGTGTACTGAAAACAAAATTACATTAACAATAATGGTCAAAGCTGAATCACAGAGAGTTGGAAATTTTGCTGAAACATCCAGACATTTTGTTTTCTGAACTACTCAAACTTTTAATGTTCCCCACTTTTCCCTAGCTCTGCAATGATCACATTTTTTTTCCTTTGCTGAAGAACAGCAGAATTTGACAGAAATTTTGATAGATCAGGATTTTGCTAATAAAAAATAGACTTTGAAGATACAAGCATATACAGTATATGTTTGGTGGTAAAATGTAATATCTTAGAACTATATGAATTTATATTTGATGATATGCAGCTTTTAAGACACACTGGGATAAACAGGCCTCTGTGTGCATTAAGTTTATCTTATTGGTACTTTCTACACATGATTTTTAAAAATGATGTTGGACTATATTCCTTTGTTCCATTTTCTGGTAATTCAAATTACTCAAGGATTAAAAGCTTTCTGTATTGCATATAAAGAAGGATAGACATGTCTCTTCATTCACTGCTTATTAGAATTTTTTTTTCTTTCATGTTGTCAGTACTGATTCACCCCATGTGGTTTCAATATAACCATCGGAAAATAAATAAAATATGTGAAAAATAAATGTGTGGGCTAAAATTAATTTTGTTCTGCATTATATTTAGCCTGCTTCTAATACATGGCTTTAGATACAGTAGTTATCATGACCAAGTAATTATGCAAAATTCTTCCTAAGTAAAAATACTGGTAGCATAAACCAGAATTTACTGCTGTTTATCACAACGTCATTTTAGGAGAATAATTATTTAATTTCATTGTGTGTTTGTGTGTGTGCGTGCGTGTGTGTGTGTTTTCCTACAGTTTCCCATTTCAAGGGCACTCATATTTGCTTCTGAAGCATTTGGAACTCGCACTAATGAGATTGGATTTAACTTTCTTTTGGTTGCTGTTGTTGTGTTTCCCTCAGTGGCGCTAAGCTTGTTTAAACTTTGGAGGTAGGAAGTTTCCTGTGTGTTTCCCGCTTGGCATTTTTTCCAAATTAATTGCTCACAAGTTAAAATTTGGCAGAAAGTTTGTGTGTAAAAAAAAACTATGCTAAACTACAGCTAAGAGAAGCTACTGTAGACAGCAAAATTGCTCCTGATTGAAAGGGGCACTGAAAGAGTCTGAAAACAAGTGCAATTGACTTTCGTAGTAGCAATGGGTGCCTCAGGGGTATGTGTGGTGTGATGAAAAGCATCTGAGGAGGAGTGGTCCTGTGCTTCTGAATCACATACAGTGCTGTAAACCAATGTTACCTCAATAAAAAATAAAGAAAAAAAAACCAAACATCTGGACATATGAAAAAATAAGGTGGTATAATGAAAAAAAGTTTTCTGTCACAGGCTAGTTGTATGTTTTCTCTGTTCCTACATTCAGAGATGGAGGGTAAACATAAATTGGGGAGAGAGCACAATGGGCGATGTAGGTAGACTGTGGGTGCTTTGATGATAGTTCTAAAAGCACAGAAAGTGAGGGTGGGCAGAGAATCTTATACTTCCAAATTACAACAAGGTAAGCCAGTGTTACACAATTAAAAAATAATTTAAAAAGCTGAGAGATAGATTTTCTATCTATAATGGTCTACCATTCATTCTGAATTTCTTATTACACATCTCCCTTGCCCCAGAAATACTGTATTCTTCATATGACTGAAAATGGCTTATACATTACAGACCTAAAGTATTATTTGTTTTAAGGAAATAACTTTTTTCATTAATTTTGAGATTGTTGTACAGAAGAGAGAAGCAAGGTGAGAACTTGGAGAAAAAAGTCAGGCACTATGTTGCTGTTCATGTAGTAACCCCTTAGGATGACAAAAAAGTTTAAGGGTATAGTATTTAATCCAGTAAAAACTGTCTGACGTAGGTAAACATTAGATCTCCATTACCCCCATAAGCAGATAAGAAAGCAGACTTGAAAAAAGTTAAAAAAAATTCAGCCAGCAGATACCAAGGCTAATAATTAAACCACAGGTATGATAAGGTTTGATACTCAGTGAATTAAGTGACGTACAGGAACACATAAGCCATACGACTCCATACATGTGTTTCATGGACAAATAAAACAATTGAACTTAATGAAACAAATAAAGTATTAAAACTGAAAGACTAATGGGTACGAGAATGGAATAGGAAAGAAAGGTGAGTAAATCAGGTAAGACAGGTCAACAAATAGGCAAAGGGTAGATCTGGATTTAGTGGAATACTGAACTGAGTATATATATATATACATATGTGCATATATACATGCATGTACATATATACATATAAGCACTGATTTATAGCATGCATATGCATATATACGTATATGTATATATACATATATATGAATATTGATTTATAATGACATACACCTGAAACTTACATAATGTCACAATGAATACTATTGCAATAAAACATAAAAATAGAGAATTCTGGCTTTCCTTTAACCATAAAATTTGACCTAAGAAACTATATAATGACTATGTTGCTCCATTCAATTACACATATTATAAAACATAACTTAATAAATATAAATAAAATATTTGTAAAGCATCTGACATATGAAGCATCTGACATAAAAAAGTGACTTACTCAGTTCACTTTGCTCAGGCAAAAACAAGGTAAACAATGCAATTATCCTTGAGATCTGAAATTATTAATGCTACTTTTTAAACATCTAAATATTGAAAAATACTACAGCAACAAAAACACCAATTCCCAATCTTTTATCCTATAGGTAGAAAATTATTTTAAAAAATTCAGTGTGTTAAACTGAACAAAGAATATGTGACACTTGTAGGAATAGTATCCTAAATACATGCCACAGAATTAGTAAATAATAATGATGTGTTATGTTATTTTTCTGGATATTTGTCAGCTTTTGTTTAATTGTGATTTTTTTTGTTTGAACTAATGACTTCATAAATGTTTGAAAATTATTAGAATTTTTTTAACTACATCAATTCTGCTATCCATAGTTAGTATTTCTCATATTGTCAAATTGAATGACAAACTTCAAACAATAAAGGTCATATAGTAATGTGTATATAATCATGCTAGATTTTTACTAGTAAAATTTTTTTGAATTAATAATGATTATTTATTTTAATAAAGAGTTGCAGTAAGAATAACTAACAATTAATAATTAATTAATAATTATTGATTAATTAATAATTAATAATATTCAGCAAAATTTTTCACACAAGCAAGATCTCATTTATAGATTTTTTTGTCTGTGCTCATTATTGTCTTAATTCTCACAAAAGATTAATGATGAATACAGTTCCTGAAAACTCTATTGCTAATATGCTCTTATATGCTTACTGCCTATTAATGAACACTGTTCTGTTAGATTTTCTCAGAAATTGTGATATGTGTGTTTTCATTGTTCTGAATAATTTTGCTTTGACTTTTTCTTTTAGCATTTGTGAATCTATATAAAATCTCACAACTCAAGCACACTAAGGTTTTGCACCATTTAGTCATCATGGGATTCACAGAGTAATTTTAGTATATTTTTACACTTCCATAAAATCATATTCTTCATAAACTATACAAGATTTGGGTATTTGTGGTATTTGTGGTCTGAAAATTAAAGAACATGCATTTTGGGGCTTTATTAGGTCATTTGTATTTTATATATAGGCATAGGGCAAACTGTTGGTAAAATATGGTTTTATAATTGCTTTGAATACATAAAAATTCAGATACTATTAGAATGCTAGTGGAGTAATGCCACAATGGGTTTGATTTCCAAATTTGCTACTACTAGTTTTCATAACTTGGGCAATTTATTCAATTTTCATAGCTCCCTGGTATCCTCATTAAGATACAAGTACTAACTTCGCAGGCAGTGTAAATAAAGTAGTAGATAAAAGATTCAACCCAACAAATATTCCATAAATTGAAAAAAAATTAAAACAGTGCACTTTGAAACTTAATACACTGTTCTTTATTATTCAGAATGCATTGCTTTACTTATTTTCACAGACAGTTTACTTCACTAATGAATAACTCAAGTTGAAAGGATGTTCTTATCAATGGTTCCCACTTACTAGAAAATCTACCTATCTGTACACTTTTAAAACTCTCTAATTTATGCAGAAATATTATCTAACAGCATCTCAATCAAATTTAAAAATGTTTTTCTTTCATTCCTATAAATTAGACATCCTCCAGTTTGTTTTGTTTGCTTTGTCCTTACATGATGATGACTTTAATAGTATTTTTTGATGCTGGCTTAAGCAAAACAATAATTTCTTGAGCTAAGTAATACAGAGTGTGCATGCATGTGTGCATGCATGTGTGCATACACATATAAACACACATTTATATATGTGTACATATGTATAAGCACGTGTGTGCCTATACATAAACACAGGTATATGCATTTACATGTGTATAAATGCATACACACGTTCATACTTACATACACACATTGTAGTACCTAGCTCAAGAAATTATTAATGGTATACATATATACATACACACACTGATAAAAACTGATATAAATATATATATATATATGTTTTAGTCAGATTCAGGAGATAAAATTATGCTATCAAAACAATGTTTACCATTGCAAACCTTGTCTCACTTTTATCACACTGATTTTACAGATTATCACATTTTAATGTTATAGCTATTTAAGACTTGAGCTTATGATTCTGAGTCTGAAAAGAGAAAATGTTCTTGCTCTAAATAATTCATGAAATTGATCACTGGACTAGGCAAATATGTGATAATCAAATTTATTATGGGAGATATTTTGTATATACATATAATTATATACATAACACTATACATATGATTGTATAAATATGTATATATCTTCTTGACTCTAGTTGATGTTATGTCCCAATAAAACCATTATAACTTGAAAATACTATTAAGTAGAAAATTCATCTAATGCACCTTAACTACCAAATTTCATAACTTAGATTTGCTGCCTTAACTAAAGAGAGATCATTAACATTAGTCTAAGCTGGACTAAACCAAATAATATATAGTCACTTTTATAAAAAGTTAATAGTGCTCAATATCTCATGCAATTTATTAAGTACTGTACTGCAAGTGTAAATAAGAATGATTGTCTATTTTCATCATTTGGTGACTGACTGGAAACTGTATTTTGCTATTGCTGCCAGAGAGTATGTTATTGTGTATCACTAATGTGGGAAAATTCAGAGTTCAAAATTCACAGCTTGTTTTCAAATGAGTAAGTACCATTTTTACACCATTGTAAAGTCATAAGTTGAAAAGAGTCTATATATCTACTGAGTAAACATATCAAACCTAACCATCAGTCAGAATAGACATTGGTCATGAGAACCATAGTGGCAGAAGATATGTCAGTCCTGATCATCTATTAAAGTATTTTCCTAAACCATCTCCAGAGCAAATGTTTAGTCAATTTCACCCTTAAAGTTAGGGCAGGGTGGAAGAAGTCTCTGTTTCTGGGAGGGAGACAGAATATGGTTACCAAAAGAAAGACAGATGCTTGAGTAATGTAGGATACTAAGAACAATCATGGTCCATTACACATGGATTGGAGAATTTCCAACAAACTAATTATTTTACTGCATTAATTCTAAACATTGACCCATTAAATATTCTTTATAATTGAATGGTTAGCATGAAGTTTAATTAATATATTGTTATATATAATACAGTATAATAATAAATTATAGTCTCTGTCTAAAATCTGTATATTAATGAAGTTAAAGTTGTTTACATATTTGTTTTGACATTCTTCATTTGAAATATTGTCAAAATGGGTTTTCACAATTCATTTTTGTATAGTTAATTTGTAAAACTTTAAATGCCAAATGTAAAACTCTACCTTCTGAAAATTAATTCTCCTTAGTTTAGTCAACCCTTGTGATCATTTGTGATAGTAACAGATATAATAGTTATTTTATACAAATTCAAGACTATCGCCTACAAACTGAAAATATAATATCTAGTTATTGAAAGTTAAGTGATAAATAAGAACTCAAGCATTGAAAAACATATTAAAAAGAGGCCAGGTCAAATTAGAGGAGATCCCCCATATAATTTTATATTTATTTGTTAATACTGAACAACTAACATAAATGAACTTCCTTCATATTTCTTCACCTTATAGAAAATAATTTAGGAGTAATTTTTTCAAATACCTTATATAAAATAAGATATATTACTTTGTACAGTCCCTTGAGTTAATATTTGTTGTAACCAAAAGTTCATCCTACTTCTAGCTATTTATTTTCTTATATATTTTCTTACATATTTTCTTATATATATTATCTTATATACCCTTGGTCATGATCATCATATTTAGAATTTTGACAGGATCAAACTTACTAGCCTAGAACAAAGAATCCATTTTCCCTTTGAGATTTATGACATCAGTGTTCTTTACTTACACGGAAATTGGAAACTTAAAATTCAAAAAAAAAAAACCCGACATCATCAAACCTAAATTATCCTAAAACATATTGTCTAAACTTCAACTTATCTTCATAAATTTCATTTCCAAGTTCTAACTTCTCTAATTAAGCAGAGTAGGTGATGAAATCTTATGGAGCTACTGCTCGTTTACTTAATTTCTTTCACCTGTGCCAGCTGTGCCACAGTAGGAGATCTTTTAAACCGTAATAATGAATTATCCTCTTTAAATCCAAGAAAAGTAATGAGAAGAAATTTGTCAAACTTTAAAGATTAATTGAAAGAAAAGTTCCATCTGGGTCAGTAGGTTTTATTATTACTCGAAAGAGATACAAATTGGTAATCATTCTAGTACAAATCTGCATTTTGCAGGTGAAAAGTAGACTAAGTGATTTTCAGCGCTTATCTAGAAAGAATCAGAATCAGAACTAATATTAGAACTCAGGATCTCTCCCAATTCAGACTAATCTCTATGTTGTCACAGTGTTCCTTGATTGAAAGGTAACACTAGAAGCCAGGCATAGTGGCACGTGCCTGTAAGCGCCAGCCTATGGAACGCACCTGGGACTAGGGATCATAGTTCGAGACCCGCCCAGGGCAACTAGCGAGATCTAGTCTCCCCAAAAATAGCTGGGCATGGCGTCACACGCCTGCAATCCAAGCTACCTGGGTAGCTGAGGTTGGGGATTGCTTAAGTCTGTGGTAACCCCTGGAAACATTACCCCAGTAGTACCACGGGCAAAAGAGTGAGACCTAGTGTCAAAAAAAAAAAAAAAAAAAAGTTATACTAAAAAAAAAAATAAAGATTTCTGAGGTAGTGAAAGAGGAGAGAGTGAACTTTATCCATCCAACTATGTATGTGTTTTATTTCTCATCACACAGACCATTCACTTTTTTCATTGCTTTAAAGTCTATAGAATGTACAAAGATATTGAATAAGTATAATCAGAAATGGGTCAATTCAGATTTTGATGGTATCAAAGGATTAACACTGAACTTTATTAATTTTATGAAAGTAGTCTAAAATCTAAGGGGAAAAACACATCTAGACTCAAATATTAGGTATTTGTAATTTAGTTTGAAGAATAATAATAATTTCAATTTGTCCTTAAATTTTTAACTTTGTTTTCTTTGGTATTTACAAATCTTTTCTACTCTAAATTAATTGCTATAAATACTGTCCTACCATAGCTGAGTAGTTTATGTTAATTTATATTGTTCACTTTCACAAATAAAATCACCACAAAGTGCCATTTCATCTATGAAACAACAGATCATTTAACAATCCCAAAACCTATGAATTTTGTGGTCAAGTGATTTTGGCTCTTAAACATGGCAATTTTCAAAAAAATCTTTCTTAATAATTACCCTTTAACTATCTTGATGTATTTCATATTAATATCTCCAATTTCAATGTTATGAGTTGCAATTTCTATGTATAAAAGGGTGTGAGAGTTAATATTTATGAACTAGCCATTAGGAAGAATGAAGAATTCAACACTTTAAAAAAAAGACTCCTTATTACATCATTATTGTATCACTTAGAAAATTAATTTCTAATATAAAGAAAACACATTTATGAAAATATTATTAAGCAGAAAAATCTGTTTCCAAACTATATAATTTGCCCTTTGAACCAATTCTACATGTTTTTTAAAGAGAATAGATTGCAACCAAGTTTAAAACTACTACGGATTATATTTTTAATCAAATTTAATAAAGACAGACATGTGTGTAAGTGGCTCTACTTTTGAGTGCAAAATGCAATAGAAGAGATATTTATTCGAAGGCAAAATAATGAGACTCTTCAACTATTTTGATGTAATATTCAAGTAAACAACAGAAGGTCATATGAAAATCTGAGCTATTTTTGTACTACACATTTCAAAAAGTAAAAATTATTCATCTAGAACTGTGACTCAAGAAGTGGTCTCTGTATTCTGTATCTATGATAATTTAACCTTAAGACTCTGATGTAACAATCTCTTCTCAGAAGCTACTATCTATTCTAAACTCAAATTCTAAAATATTACTGCCCATACAAGAACAGTTTTAGGAGAACTTAATATCATTCATTTCTCTGTGTATTGTTTGTTGAAAAGCAATTAAGTTTGTGTATTGCATTAGTATATTTATTAATGCAAACTTTTTGCTTCAGACGAACAGATGCCTGAAGAAAATTAGGCAACATTTCCCTTTCCATGTTTTAATCATTTCACATTTCTTGTTCAGACAATAGATTAAACTTCCTTGTATTGTACAAAAGACTAATCTCCATGTTATATTTAGTCTGCTTTTGATGTCTGGAGATAATATCTAATCATGTTCATTTCATACCTTTATTGTCTAATGCAGTACCTAGAACATTAACATAAGTGCTCACACATTTTATAATTGAAAATGGATATGTTGTAGTACTATTAACTATCAAAATATCTTTATAATGGTGTGAATATTTGCTGAGGTTAACATAACGGAAAAAGTAAAGTTAAATAGCTAAATGTCAAAATGATATTCCTTTGAAACTTTTTCTGTATCGAAAGTACATTTTGAGATTAAAAATATGTTCTTCAAAAGAGTGATGTAGAATCTGCTAAAAAATATCTATAAATATGCTTGTTCAACTAATGTACCAAAAAGTAGCAAATGGCGATGGTATAATAAGGGAAAAAATTATTATTTTCAAATACACTGAAATTGAACCTTATAGCTCAGCTCATATATAGATGACATATACAAGAAAAATGAATTACATTCCTATCTTTCAAATGACCTAATTCATTAGCAATGCATATTTGCATTAAATAGCTGATATATGGACTCATATAGCTTAAAACAAAGGATTAAAAGTATGAGAAAATATTTTGAATATGTTTAAAGCTTATGAAAAATGAATATACTAGCAAGTAAAGTCACCCACAAAAGATATACAAATTCTTAGACATATACAGTCATCTGACACTGAATCAGGAAGAAAAGAAACATTAAAGAGCAATTACAAACAAGGAAATTGAAACTACTCAAAATCTCCCAGAAAACAAAAGTCCAGGAACTGATGTTTCACCAAACCATCAAATGTGTGCTAATATATCTTTATCAAAATACTTCAAAATTTGAGATAGAAGAATACTTTCTAATAAATTTTATGAAGCTAACATTCTCCTTATTCTAAAACCCAAACACCACAAAAAGGGAAAAAAACAGACCAATTTCCTTGATGAATGTGTAAAAATCCTCATAAAACATTAGCAGCCTGAATTTAGCAGAGCATTAAAATGATCATATACCATAACAAAGTTGGATATATTCTAAAACAAGGATAGTTCAACATCCAAAAATTGAACAATGAAATTTACTGTATCAACATGGAATAAAAATCATAATAGCATATCAGTGGTTGCCAGGAAAGGAAATGATGTGATTCATTCATTATAAATGCATTAAGGCATTTATAATAAAACCTCTAAAATTAGGGACAGATGAAGCATAACTCAACATAATAAAATCATTTATGGCAAAGCCACTGCTCACATCATTGTGGATGGTGAAAACCTGAAAGTTGTTCCACTAAGATCTGGTATAAGACAAAGATCCATTTTATTACTATTGTTCAATAGAATTGGAAGTTTTAGCTAAAGCAGTTGAGTAGATAAAGGCTATGAAAGGATCAAATGGAAAAAAGAAGTTAATCTGCATTATTCAATAATACACATAGGAAACCTTAAAAACTCCAATAAAGAAATTGAAACAATAAGTGATGTGTTAGGATAACAATCAAAATAAAAAGCCAGTTGCCTTTCAAAATGCAAATAACTAGATGACACAGAAATCAAGAAAAAACATCCATTTACAATTGCACAATAAAGGATTAAATACCTAGGATGAAATTTGCCAAAAGAGGAGAATGACATAAAAAATAAAACTGTGAGACATCATTGCAAGAAATAGAACACACATAAAGATGGGATGATATTCTCTACTTATAGATCGAAAGAAATAACATTGTTGAAATCACAATTTTACCCAGACCAATTTACAGATTCAAGGTAATGCCTGCTGATGTTTAATGTCATTCTTCAAATATACAGGAAATATATTACTGAAAATTATATGGAATAACAAAAGCAACCTTGATACACCCCCTAAAAGAGAAATTATGTTAACATTACATTTGAAGTTCAGAAATGAATTAATATCAATATGGACAGTTAGTCTTTAATAAAGGAGTCAAGATGGGAAAGGAAAATCCCTTCTACATATGATATGGAGAAAACTGTGGGCTCTCAGATGCGAAAAAATGAAACTAAGAACATTGACTCATACCACAAACAAAATAAACCCAAAATGTGGAAGATATTTGGCTATAAGATTTTAAAAAATTGAAGAAAACATAAGTAGGACTCCAGAACATTAGCTTCTGTGATATCTTTGAGGATTCATTTCCAGTGCAGAGGAGGGAAGGGGGTAAGGTGGGAGGGAGGGAGGGACGGAGGGAGGGAGGGGAGGTGGGAGGATGAAAAGTTGGAACTACATCTAAAAATCTACCACAGTGAAATAAAACCTGAGGACACCCAACTGAAAAAATGTACACCATATATCTGAGAAGAGGCTTACATTGAAGGTCTATAAAATATCACACTGAACTCAGTAATAAGAAATCAAATATCTGACCAAGAATAACAACAACAAAAACAGAAACAAAAAAAGGAGGGGACCAGAAACGCTAAACAGGCACTTATCTAAAGAAGATATGCACATGGCAAATAGGTACATGGAGCAAAACATGTCATTATTACTTATAATCATAGAAATGTAGGTTAAGATCAGAATGACATACCATCTCACACCTGTGAAAATGATCCTATATAAAAAACCCGAAACAAGAAGCATTGACAAGGATGTGAAGAAAAGGGAACCCTTAATGCAAATTAATCCAAAAATTATGCAAAACCATATGGAGGTGTCTCAAAAGAGTGAAAACCAGATTAACCAAATGACCCACATCCATTGATTTCATTTCTGTGCATGTACTTGAAAAATTTAAAGATACATATTCAAAAGGAAGACTGAACTCCCGTATTTATTATGGCCCTCTGACAATAGTCAACTATGGAAACAATAAGTGTCCAAAACTAGATGAGTGGGTCGAGAAGATGTGGGGTGTGTGTGTGTGTGTGTGTGTGTGTGTGTGTATCTAATATACACAAATTAAGTACTCTTAAATCATTGTAACAATAAACTCATGCTATATGCTGCAATATAGTTGGAGATGGAAGGGATAATGCTAAATGAAATAGTACAAAAGACATAGGACAAAATATGGGATGTATTTGGATTATAGGCAAACCAAACTCACAGTCATAAAGTGTAGCTTTAAAATGAACCTTTGAAAGGTGACTACAGAACTGAAGCATTCATAGGGGCAGGAGACAGGGATTTTGATAATAGTGAAGGAACACAATGGACTAAGTTGGTGACCTATGGGTGATTTGATGTTAGGTGTGCTATGCTATTACAGAGGTATCTGTGTGTGGGGGAATTCTATTTTCAAAATATCAAAATGATGCAAGCAAATAGATATTACCTCAATAAAATATAAGATAAAATGAAAACTATGTAGATAATGTTATTTATCTATCATTCCATTGTTATATGTGTCCATTGTCATGTTAAGAAATTATTTCATAGGTCTATTGCTATAAGCTTTAGAAATGATGCAGTGGTAAAGATGTCACAACCTTCTTACAATCTAATGAAAAATTGAAACACAAAGGCTGTAAATACAGAGCATTGCTATATAATCTTACAAACATGAATACCCCTTTACAGCCCTTTTAGGAAACTTAAAGTAAAACAAATTAAAATGCGAAAGAATCACCTTGTTAAAATTTGTGAGCAGATAATTTTTCAGATAACATTAAAAAATAGAATTAACACTTCTGCAGTGTTAATATTTTAGAGTTCAGTGTCTGCCATTTTCCCTTATTTTCAAATTGTATTAATCTTAAAACTTAGAGATGAGAAATTCAAGACTATAAACTCATCCAAAATTAAACTATACTATACACTTATTAGCATTTTGTAGAAAGAAGACAAGTTTGACTCACATAGAAAACTTTTATCAGAAAATTTTATGTATTCAGAGACATAATTTGATGTGAATTTGCTAAAGGATTCTAATTCCAGGATCTACTTAGGTCATGTCAATCTCTACAGCACAGGAATACAATAAATATGATACAATATATAACATATATTAATATCTTACTACCAAAATTAATATGGATATTTTAATAATAGATGATTATTATTAGTAAAATTTAGATTAAATGTATAAATATAATTATATCAATTAAAATAATTGCCTTTATTAGATTCTGATTACAGTCAAAATTGGTGAGGAAATTATTGAATTCTTTTGCATATTTCATGCTTCAAAAGTTAACCTGAATCTTTCCTCATATACTGTATTTTATTGATTTTTTGTTAATCTATTTATTCATTCAACAAACATGTATAGTAGGGTCTAACATGCATTTTCCTTTGTGTTATGCCTTGAAAAATAGATGTATGTAAACACTTGTGTACCCAATGGGAAGTATGAGTCAACAGGAAAATATGTTCTATAAGACAATAGAAAGGAATGAATACGTTAGGAAAATGTGAAAGTCTGTAGGTCAGTGAGAAGTGAACAAAATTTTAGGGATGGGGAAGAGAATAAAAGAAAACAAGGAGCTGTTTGACAAAGTTAATTTAATATTTTCTTTATTTCAGTAAAATATGTCAAAATATAAAGAACCATAAATAATGAATATCTTACACAGAACTGTACCTGTTACACTCTACTTGGTCTACTAAAATAGGAAAACTGTGCTGTTTTGGAGGTAGAATCCATAGGAATCTGGTTGAGTGCACCTAGGGAGCAGCTATTTTTCTATTGGGATAAATTTGATTTATAATAATGTACATGGTTTAGGTGAATATGTATCTACCTTCTCAGGTGTATGTCATCACACCACATTCACCACTAATTCATCTTTACTATAGATTATAAGGGCATTCTCTCTTGTTTTTTCCCATTCTCACCTTCTCTCCCCTCTGGTAACCTTAAATCTACAGTCAAATTTCTAGGGTTATTTGTTGTTCCTGTGTTTTATTTCTCCACATTTCATATGAGAGAAATGGTCCAGTATTTGTATATCTCTTTATGACTTATTTTAGTTAAAAAATTCCCTCTAGTTCAATGAATATTGTTACAAATGGAAAGAGGTCATCTTACTTATAACCAATATTCTATCTATGTATCTATGTATCTATCTATGTATCTATCTATGTATGTATCTATGTATCTATGTATCTATGTATCTATGTATCTATCTATCTATCTATCTATCTATCTATCTATCTATCTATCTATCTATCTATCTATCTATCTATCTATTATCTATCTCTCTATCATCTACCATCAATATACACATCTTGGACTAGTTTTCTTCTATGTATCTTAGGGTTTCAGGTGTTACATCTATATTTTTAATTCATTTTGGTTATTTTTTAGGGATATTAAGATAATGGCCTAGTTTCATTATCCCACATGTAATTGTCTTGTTTTGCCAACACTATTTGTTGATGAGATTTTCTTTTATTGTATACTCAATGCTTCTTTGTAATAAATTAACTGTATTACAGATGTGGACTTATCAGGGCTCTCAGCTCTATTCCATTTGTCTGCAAGGTCTATTTCTATCCCAGTACCATATTGCTTTGATTACAATGGCTTTGTAGTATAACTTGAAGCCTGGAAATGTGACACTTCTATTTTTTTGTTCCCTTTTTGTCAAGAATTTTATTTTTGGCTATTCAGTATATTTGGTGGTTTCATATAAATTTTAGTTCCATTTATTTTATTACCTTATTTGAATCTTTAGTTAGAATTGTGCTAAACTCGTATGTTTTGGGTAAAATGGTCACTGGAAACATGTTAATTCTTCAAATCCATGATGATTTCCTCCATTCCCATGTGTCTCCTATTTATTTTCAAATTGTCTTATGAATTTCACCAAATAAGTCTTTCACTTATTTTGTGAGGTTTATTCCTAGGTATTTTATACACTAGATGTAATTATAACTTGAATAGTTTTCTTGATTTCTTTTTCCTTTCCAGTTTGTTATTCCCATATAGGTATGCATTTGACTCATGAAGATTTGGAGAAGGGTTTAAGCTACAGAAAATGAATAGCATAATAAAGAGAAGCAACATGACTTTTATATAAATGTGTTAGAGCCTGAACTTTTAAGATAACTTCTCTAATCTATTGTTCCTGCTATAAATTTATCAATTAATAATGAATGAAAACATAGCAGGAGGCACAGACATGCAAATCAAATCTGTTGTCTCGTTTGATATATTTACCACACACATAATATATGAAAAGAAATTCTAAAAATTTCCTAGGTACCTAGGATGGGGAAAAGAGGAAACTGTTATGTTGACTTTGTTTCTTTGCTCAAGATAATTTAGATCTCTGTGATGAAAACTAGGAACTACAAATGGTGATGACAAAGGCAAAGTGTATCATCACAACACAACCAATGAACCAATATGTTCTTTGCAATGAACATATATGTATCGACAAAGAGGATGAATTAAAAATTAAAAGCAGAATTTTATATGCCAGTAAATCTTGAAATCATTTTCCCAAGAAATATACAAAAGTGATTATATTTCAAATTTAAAAGTTTCTTTATCAAATGAAAACTTCCAGAAACCTCAAATTAAGTAAATTGGTTTATGCGTACTTAACAAAATATTTATAATCTAAAACTTTTAATAAAGCTCTGAGAATATGAAATAAGAAAATCAGAAAGCCACTGAGGCCAGGCACCGTGGCTCGTGCCTCTAAGCTTCAGCTTATGAAGTGGCCGGGGCTAGGGATCACGGTTTGAGTCATACCTGGGACCCGTAGCGAGACCTAGTTCCAAAAAAAATAGCTGGGCATGGTGGTGCGCGCCTGTAATCCCAGCTACGTGGGAAGCTGAGGCTGAGGATTGCTTGAGTCTGTGGTACCCCAGGTAACGAGACCCTGTGGTTCCACGGGTAAAAATAGCGAGACCTAGTCTTAAAAAAAAAAAAAAAAAGTCACTGAAAATTTAAGTTGTTTCATTTTTAAGGGCACTATTACTAATATATCTTTAATAAAATTGCTAAAATCATTTACATTTGTGTACTGCTTAAGAGTTTTCCTTTCAAGATTTATATAAGATGCCTTTTGTGCACAATCAATACTACTTCAAATTTTAAGTAAAACATGTTCTTTAAAGTATGCCTCAACCACACCTGGTGAAATACTGGTGGTATTCTTGCCTGTGCCACTTGATATTTAGCACTATAGTCAAGCTATAATGCAGTGTTCACAGTTCCTGATGAGTCCTAAATGAGGTTCCATCAATCTGGCAGACAACTTCAAGAGTAGAACTAAAGATGAAAAATCTTAGTTTGCTTCTAAAATAAAACTTGAAGCCACCAAATCTGCCCAAACTAGTTCTTTTAAGTAAGAATAATTGAATCCGGACATTTTTAAAGAATTAGTCCTGAGCAATCAACTGTACCACCTAGCATTAATCTTTACAAATGATATGTGTCCTAAGAATATTACCAAAGCATACTGAAAACTGAAACCACAAAAACTATACAGGCCTTTCAACAAGACTAATACATAAATAAAACTAAGGCCTGTTTTCAAACGTGAATATGAAACTAATTCCTTACATTATATCTAGGTCCATTATTTAAATTACCTCTCTAACTTTATTTTTGAACTATTTTATTTTCATTTTAAATTAATTTTTTTTTATTGAGGTATTATGTAGATAATCCCATCAATTAATACTACCTCCGTGAGTTTCCACCAAATCACTCAGGGTTTACCACCACCATCCTTTGTGTTTCCTTAATTTTTTTTGTATCTCACACACCTTCCCTTGCTACTTCAATTCTGTAATAAGCTATCCAAAGTTAGAATCTCTTCATCTGACTCATAGTTTAGTTACTTTATATTCCATATATTAATAATACCATCTAAAATGAAGCTTTCCTCTTCTGACATTTAATTCAGTATTACACATTCCAGTTCCACCCTTATTGCTGCAAATGACATGAGTTTATATTTTTTTGATCATTGAGAAATATTCCACTGGTTTAGATACTATATCTTCTTGATCCATTCATTGTTTTGGGTCACTTAAGTCTTCCTACAGTTTAGCTATAGTAATAGTGCTGCATTAAACATGGGGATGCAAGTTTCCTTCTAGATTAGTGGTTTTGATTTTTTTGGGTAGGTTCCTAGAAGTAGAATTACTAGGTCAAATTGTAGATCATATTTTATTGTTTTGAAATGCCTTACTATTTTCCAAAATGGCTGGAACAGTCTATGTCCCTGTCAGAAAAGTAGATGGATTCCCTATTCTCTACCTACTTGCCAGTGTTTGTTATTGCTGGTTCCCTTGATGTGGGTCATTCTACAAGTGTGCAATTATATCTCATTCCTTTATTTGTTGTTTCTTTTTTCTAAATAGTTAAGGATGAACATTTTTCATGTATCATTTTCTTCAGTTTGTAGTCTGAGTATCTTCTTTTTTAGAAGTGGTTGTTTAGCACTTCTGCACAGTATGCAATCGGGTTATTTGTTTTGTGGGGAAATATATTTGTGAGACAGTAAAATGTATTTTTTGGAAAGATATTGCTTATGACAATATGTGTTAGCACATCACATCAGCACTTATTTCATAAAACATTTCAAAATATCATTTTTGTCACTTCATTTCATTGAGAGAAAAAGAAGCTCTCAGCATTATTTTTCTATTAACAAAAACAACATGTAAAAACAAAGTTTTGTTCATAATAACTGTAGCGAAACTTCAACAAGAATGTCAAACTAGCTAAATACTGCATGCAGCTGACTATTTCTATAAAATGGATTTTGTCCTATTAGCTATTTACAAGTATAGAATCAGAAACACAGAAAAGATTCCAGGTCAAAGTGACAAAATAGGAGCCTGCTACTAAACCCCCCAATACAGACTTGCTGAATATGCAAATAGTCACTTCAACAGAATCCAAACACTAAATCACTAATCCAAATCAGTCAAAGGAGGAAAATCCATATTGAAAGAATAGACATAATCTCACCATAAACTCTCACCCCTGACATAGTGAAATGCAATAGAGAATGAATTTACAACTCCATCTTGTTCCATGAGGAGTGAAATGTTTGGGACAAAAATATGGCATCCCAAATTTTAAGATAAGAGAAGCTATCTCCTAAAACACCGAGCTCTCTAATTCAATAATTCTTTCAGCTTTCATCCACAAGACACATAGTTTTAAAAAGAGAAAGCATTCTGAATAGTTTTCAGGATTCACTGTGACTGTCTCCTTAGGATCTGTGCAGAGGTAACAGACAGTCATTCAATCTTTCTCTGAAAAAGGCTTAGTTGTTCACCTTGAAAGTTATGTCCTGAAGATCAGGGTTTTGGTTTAAGAGACAGATACATGTTGATGATAATTCTTCTCAGGAGAGTATCATCTTCATAGTTTCCTTCTGGGTATTATCTCTAGGAAATGAAATCAACATCTCAAAGAGATACCTGCATGTTCATGTTCATTGCAGCATTCTTTACAATATTTAAGAGATAGAAATAGTCTGTGTCTATTAGGACAGATGAATGGATAAATAAAGTGTGATAGATAAAGATATGAATATCATTCAAGCATAAAAAGTAAGGAAATCCAGCCATTTGTAAAAATCTTTAAAGCATATGTCGGTCGACAGAATAACAAATATTGCATAATCTTATAGGTAAAATCTCTACAAATTAAACTATCAAATTAAACTAGCATATATATATATGCTACACATATATACATATATATGCTCTATATATATGTATATATATGAGGGGGTATTCAGATAGATAGATAGATAGATAGATAGATAGATAGATAGATAGATAGATAGATAGATAGATAGATAGATAGATAGATATATGAGGGGGTATTAAAGTTACCAGATTGGGGGTAGGTGAAATGGGTTCAGGGGATCAAAAGATAAAATGTTCCTATTATAAAATAAGTACTAGGAGTAAAATGTATAGTATGGTGACTATAGCTGACAAATAATCTTGCATACCTGGAAGTTGCCATGAGTAAATTTTAAAATTTATAAAGAAAAATTTGATTACTTTGGAGATGATAGATGAAACTAAATTAATTGTGGTAAACATTTTGCAATATATATTTGTATCACCATTTTTACATCAAAAATTAATATTATATGCCAAATATACCTCGATAAAAAGGAAAAAGAATGTATAATTTCTGCTTCAACTGTGTTGTAATCAACTGTGAGGCCAGAAAGATGAGCAGAATATATTTTGTTCAGTTTTTTTTTGCATTCTATTAATTTTTCCTACTGTAGGTCTCAGTAGTTCACAATATGATTTGATTTACCAAATGCATAATTTCAAAATCTGAAAATGATCAAGAGCATCATGTCATTATGAAAGAAAAAAGGGAAATATGCTCCTTTACTTATAGTTGTGCAGTGCAAAGTCATTGGCTCTGAGGATTGTAGCTTTATGATGATGAGTTTTTACTGTTGAAAAAAGAAGAGAAGTAGTAAAGAGTAATGGAGATAAAGATCTCCATGGTTAACGTAATTAAAACAGACATATTAACAGTTTAGAATATATTTGTACTAATTGCTATCCTTCAAATTTAATTTAACATATATTGGAATCGAAAAAGCACTTTCCATGAGATACGATTAAATGACAAACACTTGAAATTCAGCTGCCTGAAACTGCATCAATAGATAAAATCAGATAATTATAATCACTCATTACTCATCCTTTATGATAGTAAATGTAGAAATTAAGCAATAGCATTTGAAATCTAAACTTGTCAGGAGGTTAGAGGAGGTTACATCTTGTAGAAATAGCATGATCTAGCATTCTTATGGTTTAAATTGTTTCTTGAAAATATTTAACATGAAACACATTAAACTTTTGCATCAACTTTATAGGAAAACAAACTTGAGGAGTTAATATTTAATCAAGTACTAAAGGTTTATAGTATCATTGCAAATAGAAGTATTTGGTTCAACATTGTCTATTTAATCTTTGATTGCATTGGTAAGGTGGTGGTATTACAAACTATGAAAAATGACAGGTTAGGGAGTTGGCTGACTTGAGATTCCAATTCCTTAACTATAACCTGGAATCATAATTGCTATAAACAAAGTTTTGATCACTAAACATGTGCAAAACTGCTTTAAAGATATTTCCCTTAGCATTAAAAAATATGAAATTTTCTTTAAATGTTTTATATACCACATTTGACCTATTCTTTTTTTTCTCTTCTTCTATTTAATTTGTAGATGCTACGTTTAACTAAACTGGGTTGTTTCGTTCTATTTATTGTGAGATTCATTTATTACTTTCAACTTCATCTCTCAATCTGTAATGAGTGATTTCAGTGCTGCTATCCCACATTAAACAGATTAACCCTGGGAAATATTGCATAATGCTTACTTGATCCTTCCTTCACACTGAGTTCACACATTCAGATATAAGTAAATCTTATTTTCCTGTGAATGGTTGAGGTCTCAAAATTAATAATTATTGGTTTCTATGAAAATTATTGAAATTTTCTTCGGTCCAAATTTTTAATTAGACCCCATTATGGATGAGACATACATTGTTCCTTGCCTCTATCATTTAGTGTCTCATAGATTTCTGGTAGGATGTAATACTTCTTCCAGAAAGCCTTAAAAGTCTCTGAGGTCAAAGACATGGTGCAACCACTCCTAGACTGTCTGTATATTATTAAGTTTTCTTTTTCAGCATCTCAAAGACCAAATGGATACCAAACTGTGAACAGGCAGGTAGGGAAATCTAAAAATCTCATCAAATCTTAATGTAGGTATAAGAAAAGAGTTAAATAAAATGATTCAGCTAAGTTTCTAGAGCTTTATAGAAGAGTCATAGAGTGGTGTAGTAAATTATTTGGATTGTTTTTAACATGGTTTTTCTGAGTATGCATTGAAAAAAATGGGAAGAATGAATTTGCTTTTCATTATGATCAAGACTCAGAGGATCTCTATTGAGTATAGCTGAATTTCCTCTCTTTACCAGGATGTAGTCAATTTTATACAAGTAGTTATATTTCAAATTGTTTCCATTTTTTTTTCACAACAGGAATCAAAAAGTATAACAAAGCTGAACTTTGTCCTACAATTTATTTTCTAAGATGTTATGAATAAATAAAGAGGATGATCTATTATGAAAAACAATAAATCAGTAATAATTATTGGTAGCAACATTTATTGTGAACTTACACTTCAACAGGTAATTTCCATTACTGTAAATTTCCCTTTATTCTAAGTTTCAAAAAATTATTGATATGAATTTTACTTTATTTGTGTCAAGTAGCTACAAAATGGTCATATTGATTATCATGACTTCTGCCTTAATCAAGAGAGTTGAGACATAAAGTCTTACATTTTCTAATATAAAAAATTATATATAACATGTAGGCATGTATTTTTTGTTTTTATAAAGCAAAATAAATGTTTGTCTTCTGCATACTGATACCTCTTTTATACTAAAATCCATGTCTTTCTATTTTTAATATGAAAGTATTATACATCTATTTCATTTAAAACAATCATGAAAATAAAATCATTATAACATATTTTATGACCTCCCTATAGTTGTTACCTATATATTTTCACTAAGCACAAATGCAACTAAAATGTTTACACAGACTTTTAATAAGTTGATGTCAAAATAAGATAAAGACCTAAAAGGCCAGAGAGTCATTATATGTATTAAGAATAATTAACTTAAAATAATGCATTTTCTGAGTAGCAAAGAACCAAATAAACTTTAGTATACCAGCAGAATTTGGATAGTCCCTCTGGCTTATGATAATGGAAATTTGGCTAAGGACAGTTCATCTTCATTTGAACTATAAGTTGAATTTTTCTTACCCCTCTATGACATTTGAATATGCTCTCTTCCACTTTGATTATGTGTTTGAATGTCAGCTCTCTAATAAATTGCAAATTGTAAAGCTTAGGGCCTTTTTTCTAATGTTTTTATATCTTAAATTAAGAATTCAATAATTACTTTTTAAAGAATGCATGCATATTCAAAATAGAAAGTATAATTCACTACAGAATACGCATTAGCATGTAGAAAACAAATGCATCTGCCTTGCTTAAAAAAAAAAACAACACAGAATGTTAAACAAACACTTCACACAGAATTGAGAATATTCACGAAATTCTTAACAACAGAGATTGTTAAAGTTTAAAATCATCAGCTATTTTACCCTTTCTCCAATCTTCAACCTAGCCTTTTAAGAAATAATGGACACCAATATTACTCAACAAACAATAAAACTAAATTTACTGAAGAAATTAAATAGGATTTCAAGTTGTTTGGTTCGGGGGTTATTCTAACTGACAATCGCCAACTTTTGGAGAGATGTGTGATGAAAGTTGACAGCAAAACAACCTTCTAATATTGAATTAATAAATATTTTAATGGAAACTTAATATCTTGCAGAAAAAGGAGAAAGGAACTTTTCATTGTTCCAGCATCATCCCAATTAAAATCAGCTTGTGCAAGTGGGTATATAACTGCTTCTTAAAAAACCATCTCTAGAAAAATCTAACCTAGTTACATCAATCAAGAATGCCATGTTGTCTTTTTCTCCTCTAATTTCTGAATTTTAAGATTTTGTTTTGAATAACATGAATAAAATATTTTTATCCCAAATATTGTATTATGTAGAGATATCTGAGTACAACACACCATATATTTTTATTTAGATATCTACACATATGAAATTTATCTAAAAAGCAGCATAAATGTTAGGTCTAAGAATTTAAGAAAGCAAAGTATGAAAAAGTTTTTCAATCTTGAATTCTTAAGTCACACTTCATATTATGAGGCAGTACAAATATCTGATTCTTGTCCCTGAAATTGTGGTATAAATCCATCAACACAGGCTTAAAGCCACTTTGCAGGACTGAATTGTTTTCAAATGACAAGGTACACTAATGGAATTCTTGATGAAAATTCTTTTAAGGATGGGTGGAAGCCTAGGTGTAACAACAATAAAACAAAAACTCATACATTTGGGCTGATGCTATGTTGGATAACTTAATCCTACATATTTTTTTTTGTGCATGAGAATGTATATGATGTATGGCAAGATTAGAAGATTTTTATTGCATACCCTCATTAGTCAAGTGATATACACAACATTTACTGACTCTGTGCCATTGCAATGTAACTTAAATAAATGCTAGATATTGTTCCCAGTATACACTAAAGGAGACAGAAATACTGAACGTTTTCCACTTTTAGAAAAAATATACGGGTATTTATTCTCCTGTCTAAACTTACTATTGTCAAAAGAAAAACATAACTTGGGAGCAGAATGAACCTTTGAAAACTACACAATCAGTCACTATATTGGAAACAATGTACTAACTTCAACTAAGAATTCCTTTCAACAGAATTAAAGGCAAAATTGTTTATCATTCCCTTGTTATTTAAATTTCTATTAATATTCTTTCAAAGGATGATTTACTGGAACTGGGATGGAATTATTTTAATGGAGATTTATTTTTTAAATTGACTTTGTTTTTGTTATAAATTTGTAGACCCAACTACTTAAAAAATACTGTTTCTTGATATATGGTGAAATAGAATGGTTTCTGTTGCCTGGAAAAAATTAAATAAAAATAGTACTGAGTGAAGTACACAAATACATTTTCAAATAAATAATCAATCCAATAATGTCTTTTACTTTCATATTTAAAAACATATGGTAAAGTGGAAGAAGTAGATAGTATCAGAGGGAGTTCTCTGTTTTCCTTATCCTATTATACTTTAGAAGATAAACTAAAGTAGCCAGAGGGGAAGTTGACTCTGAATCCTGTGATTTAGGAAAGGATTAGAGAACCTGCTTGACATTGGAGACAAATGCAACAATTGGGAATACTTCAACCAGAGACACCTGTGCAGTAAAAGAAACTATTACTAAAACAAAAGACCGTATTGAATGAGTGAAAACATTTGTATGCTATCTGTTCAACATGGAACTCTTTTTCAAGATCTAGACTCATACACCTCAACAAATATTCCTTAACCTGAAGGAAACTTCCTCGATTTCATGACACAGAGAAGAGAACAATTTGAAGCAACAATGATTAAGACAACAAACAAAATCTATTATAAAATTATGACTGCAAAATTGTCACCTTTGTGACATCATCAGTGATAGCGAGGTGGCAGGAAATATAGATATGAAAAGACTGAAGATTCACAATTAGGCATTGTCCTTCATCCTATCAGTTCCTAATCCTTCTACTAACTGATGTTAATGGAAAAGAAGAGAGCAGAAGTTTCAAGGCAAAGACAGTTTTTATTAACAGTCAGAGAAAGTTAAATTTATATCTGAATCAGGATTAACTATGTCTCCACCATTTTATAAAGGGAACTCAGATGTGATTTAACTCTAAGTAAATAAATCACTTGCCAAATATGTGGGGAATATCTAGAAATGAAATTATTGCAATTATTGTCTTCTTTTTAGACAACATAAGCCTGGAGGTAAAAATTAAGAGTTGAATATCAAGTTGAGTAAACAAGAAGATCATTCAAATGCAATAATTATGCATTAAGAATTATGCAATATTTGCCTTTTTTGTAACTTCATAGATTTGGTAATGTCAAAAAATCATCTGACTTACAATGGGAATATTTAGTCTAAATCTTGGCATTTGAATTTACCAATATTTTAAGATAATTGATTTTAAGTTTGCTTTTTAAGTCCCTATAATGATAATAATAAGAATAACAATAATAATAAAATATGTTCTACCTTACTGAGCCTGTGTGAACTGGGCTAAAAAGTCAGTAAATTGAAAATATTTTGTATTACTTTATGAACAAGACAATGTAAATAATACAGGGTACATGATCATGAAGCAAAACCAAACTACACCAAATCCATAAAATCCCATACCATTATATCTCAATGTCTTTACTTTGTTTTGTTCATACTAAGCATTGTGATGATACTCTACTCACTATTTCTGATAAGATTAATATTTTTCCAAACCGAAAGTAAACATGTTTGTCTTTAATGATTCAACTGACTCTTGATTTTTACTATATAACTCCAAAATCCTTGATCTTTTTACATAAAATTAAAAAAAAATTTGCTATACCACAGGAAAAATAAGATATGAAAAAAGCCTATTAGTATTTTTCTTCATATCATATTGTCTGTTTTTGGTTTATTGATACTTCATTTATATGTAAATGCTTAGTTACAAAAATACAAGATGGTTTCTTTCTCTCTCACACATACACACCAACCTCTTGCAAAATGCAATATTTAACACATATATCAACCTGATAATGACAATTTTGATGAGATATCATACATATATATACAAAAATTCCATTATAAATTTTAATAGGACTCACCTCTCTTCTTATAGGAAAAATGAAAAATTTCCTCAGGGTAACCAAATACATTTCAATAAAGGAACTACTTTAGCAATAGAAATGATCATGGAATAGTATTTCTTCTAAGTCTTTAAAAGTATCAACTACTACACTGCTGGTGGAAATGTAAACTAGTCCAACCACTATGGAAAGATGTGTGGAAGACCCTCAAGTTAATGAAAATGGAACTACCATTTGACCCAGCAATTGCTCTGTTGGGAATCTACCCCAAAGAGACCTCAATGTGGGTAGAAAGGGATACCTGTGCTCAGATGTTTAGTGCAGCACAATTTATAATTGCAAGATCATGGAAGCAACCTAAATACCCCAAAAAAGGTGATTATGAAAAAAATTTGGTATATATACACAATGGAATATTACTCATCAATTAAAAATGACAAATTCGATGATTTTATAACAACATGTATGTACTTATAAGAAATCATATTAGCAGAAACAAGTCATAAAGAAAAAGACAGAAACCAAATGATTTCACTAATATATGGGATATAGTGAAAAAATAAACAAAAGACTTGAGGAAAAGTCAAAACAAGCTAAGCACCAAACTGAAGTGCACAACTTTGAGCAGGAGGGAAAGGTGGGGGGGGGGGTTGGAGGGGAGGGGGGGTGTAAACCCCTGGGATTACAATGTTGTGAAATTTATATATAAATTTAAAAAAAGTATCAACAAGGAACGTTTTGTACATTACTTAGCAATCTTTTTTTTTTTTTCCATATTATATTTTTCTTTGTGATGGTAGGCTTACACCACTGTGTAAGATTTAGAAGTATAAGATCACACTTCTTCAGACGTATGTTATCACAGCAAGCCCACTCCCAGTATTCCCACAATCCTTCACCAGTCAACTAAGTCACTCTCCCTTTGTTTCCCAGCCCTATACTTCCATCAGATAAACTCATATGTGCAACTGCAATGGTTCTGTAAGCTAGTGGACTCAGAAACTTAAAATAATTTTCTGGGCAAATTACATCAACAGGGGACTTCAAGTCACAGCCCCCTGCCAACCCGCTGAGCAGCTCCCTTCCAGGCTTCCAACCTTTGGGAAGTCATGACTGCTCATGGGCCATGCCCCCATGCTGGGAGGAGTGGGGTATGGGGCCTGGTGGGGAGGTGATCCCACCACCAGCCAACGGCTGCACATGGTGGTATCTGCTGGTCTGCTTTGGGGCCGATACTGCCAGAGCTACTTAACCACTGAGGGGCAGAGGTGGCATGGACATTGGCGCATGAAAGGGACCACAAAGAGTGGTGTAGGGAACTCTCCCTACCCACCAACAGGGGACTCTACGTTGCAACACCTTGCTGGCTTCCATTCCTTGGGGAGTCATGACTGATGTGTACAGACTGCTAGGCCACACCCTCATGCTGGAATTCGCCAGCATGGGTAGGGGTGGGGGGTTTCAGGACACCCCTTCTTTTTCATTCTCACTCCAAATAATCTTCAGGAGGAATAAGAGCACATACATTGCACACAGTGAAACAGAATGGGTGAAGGGCCAGATAAAGATCCCGCCCACACATCTGGGTGGGGCACAGGAGAAAGACCATGGAGAAAGACAATGCATACTGGGTTGGAGAAACAACCATGGTAAAGATCCATCACAGAATCACACTTACGGCCTCATGGAGAGTGGATGAACCAAGACCTTATTTTAGGATATGCCACCCAAGAGAACAAGGTACCCCTCCCAAAACCTTGGGGAAGGAGGGCTACAGAGCAAAGTTGCAAACTGATGGAGAGGAGATTATCTGCCAAGTCCATCAGTGGATGTCTGCCCACAAGGATTAACTTCTTCACTGACGATGACTGGGGGCAAGTACCCCCAAGTCAGAGGGTAGAGCTATAGCAAAGAAGCTACTGTTTGGCAAGGAGAACAGACTGGAAAGCCCAGCCAGAAACAAAAAGACATTGATAGACCTCAAATGAGCATGGACTGGATGCCTAAAGCAAGTCTAAGACTGCAAACCTACAAGCATGGTATGGTATGTCCTAGGAACACAGTCCCTCATCCAGCAAAAGATCAATGCCACAGAAAATGATGAGGCCTATGAACTCAACATAAACCAACAAACAAGGAGAGAGGAGTCTGAGTAAATGGAGCTTGTGTTAGGAGGGGAAGTGAAGACATTTTAGCAACTATTTACCTATGTAAGAAATAAAAAAAAATGGGTAAAATATTAAAAATAATAATTAAAAGTTTAAAAATATTTTCTTGTAAATTAAATAAACTATTCAACAAAAAACTTACAAATTTGCTAGTAGGTGAAATAGACTATAAATCATCAAAGTCAAAGTTACTGCTTACTATATCAGCTTCTTTAAGTTATACAATTTGCTCCTTTGATTCATTGGAGGGCTGTTCTCAACACTTACATAACAGTCAAAAATATGTTGGTTGGCTGGTATTAAAATCTAGGGTGTGGTTGAAATTTCTGAAAGGTAAAAAAATTGATTATTAGTGAATGGACCCTAATATATTTAAAATAATATACAATATTATATTAGCGAGTGTCTAAGTTAAGTTTCTTATTTTATACAGAAAAAAAAACCTAAGGACAGAGGTTCTAAAATAAATTAATAAAGAAATCAGGAAGAGAAGCTAAATGCTAAAACTTCAAGAAAGCTTTTTGTCTGTATGAGGGGGTAAAAGAAAGAAGTAAATGTGAATATGTCAATTTACTTGTCCTGCTGCAAGTAAACAATTTCAAATAATTTTTTACTTAGTACTTACTTTCAAATCATACTAAATAAAGGCAATATGGATTAATATGTGCTGATATTATCATAAGTTTGTCTTATGTTTTTTCCTACAAAATACAAAATGATAATCTAAGCACATTTACATTATCTTAAAATGAAATATAATTTAAAAGTGAATACCAACTTTTAATACATTTTAGACCATTCTTATTGACTGCGTATTTCTTCTTGTTAAAGATATCCCATCCCATTAAAACCTTACATCTAATTCATATTATAATGTTTAATTCTCCATAGCAGCAAAATATTAGATGCGCTCAATAAAAATTTGATAAAACAATTTTATATAATTCATTGTTCACTATTTTCTTATAAAGCACTTTCATTCAACCATTTTACCATAGAAATATTGGATACAAGATTTCTGCTCTCAAATAGTTTTGAATGGAGAAGCTGATAAAATACTTATAAATATGATATGCATACATGTATTATGTGTATGGAATATACATACAGCACATGCATGCATGTATGCATATATGCAAATACACATATATAATATGCACAGATTTCAGATAAAGTTGATGTAAGGGTAATCTGGAACATCTCTTGGAACATACTTTATGGTAATCTAATAAATTTTGAATACATAGGGCAAGAGGAAAACGAAGAAAAAGAAATGAACATAGGACAGGTGGGGAGACACTTGTCATACTCAAAGAAAGAAAAGCTAACCAGTGTATGTGGAAATGGGAAGTGTGGAAATAGTTGAAATGGGCGGTAATAAAAGAGAAAGTCACAAATTGTCAAGATAATACAAAAGCAACTCAGTTATCAGTTATTCATTCTCCCATAATTAATTTATATAAATATTTAGCCATCTAATATTTTGAACATCTGAACTAAAGACACAAAGATGGCTGGATCTCTGACTTTCAGTCACCAGGCAAAAATGAGTTAATCAAAGTAAAGTAAGTTTCTTTGGTCATTATTGAAGGAGAAATTCTATCACTTTAAAACTTTTGAAGAGCAATTTTCTGACTTTTTAACCTAGACTATTTAAATATTTCTGAGGCACATCTTTCTGTAATGGCTGCCAAATTTTCTGTGTTGAGCACCAACTATTTCATAATGATTTCACTCAATGGTCAAATTTATCCTTAATTAATCATTTGGGGCACTGCTATTAAGTATTAGGACAGTTTTTCTAATTACAGTGTCACTGGAAAATTGCAATTACTATAACTAAGATGCAACCCAATGTTTTCAATCTGTCAGATGGAAAACATATTCCTACAGCAAATGAAGGGGGAGAGAGACCCACAGTTACTGCTGTCACATTAATATAACATTTAAAAATACTTTCATCTTCTTTAGTGGCTAAAGAAAATCATGTATACCTGTCATCCTAACATTTAATTTAAATGTCATAGACAGGGACCAAGAAAAAAGGCAAATAATTTGGAATCCATGATCCACATTTCCGTATATGAAAAAGAGATTTTGACACATCTTTTAAAGCGGTAAAAAGATATTCCAGCAATATTATTCATGATAAATGCTAAGGTATACATGACAGCATTTCTGACAAATTATCTAAAAGTTAGTTCATAAAATTAATAGAGAATTTCAGCAAACTGATTTAAGACATGTTATTTAAAAACACATAGTAACACACTATACAAAAGGAAGCATTCCACTGCTCTAAATGTCTAACACAACCTATGAAAAGCTGAAATACAGAATACTGTACAGAATAAAGAGTCATTTAGAAACTGTTAACAAATTATATCAGCAAATGTTCATAGTAACTCATGATCTTCTGAATTTCTGTGAATGTCTGCTGCAATTTTTGTGTTTTCTTCTATTTATTTGTAACCCCCCTCCCTTTTTATGAAACTAGCTAGAGGTTTAACTATTTTGTTTCACGTTCTAAAGAACAAACTTCCTCCCCCCAAAAAAAGAACCAGCTTTTGATTTCATTATTCTATTGACCTATCTTTTATTTCCATTTCATTAATTCTTGTTCTAATTTTTATTATATCCTTCCTTCTGATGGCTTTGATTTTATTTGTCCATCTTCTCGCTCCTGAACTTGAAAGATATAATTTACTTTAACTATTTCTTACTTCTTGGTGGGAGTAAATATTTCTATATACTTCCATCTTAAACTGTTTTTGCTGTATCCTGTAAGTTCTGACAATTTACACACTCATTTACTTTTAGTTAAAGGTACTTTTACAATTTTGGATTCCAATAGTGTGTTGTTCAGTGCCTCATATTAGAGGTCTTTCCTACTAAATTTATTGTTGTGTTTTTTTCTTTCTAGTTTGATAACAAGTGATAATAGAAGATATTTAATGTTATTTCAATCTTAAAGAATTTGATACTTATTTTGCAATCAAGCGTGGTCAGTACTGAGGAATGTCCCATTTACATCAGTTTGGAGGGGTTCAGTGTCTATTAGTATATATTAAACCCATGCAGCCTAACTTTATTTAAAGCAATTATATCCTTATTTATTTTCTGTCTGGTTGATATGTCTATCCACTGATGAAAATAGAATTTTGAGGTTCTCAATCACAACTGTGTTACCTCGTGTTTGGTTTCAGATTTGATAGTAATGGCCTTATATATTCCAGTGTTCTTTCTTTTGGTGAATATAAATTGATGACTATTATATCTTCCTGATCTATTACACTGTTCATGTTCATCTCAATCTCTTATTACCATTTTTAGCTTAAAATCTATTTTACCTGATGCAAACTTTGTTGTGATCACCATTCTGTGCATCCCAATTATTTGTAAAATTATTTTCTAAACCTTTACTTAAGCCTATAGTTATATTTGGAGCTCGGGTGTGCTTCCTGGAGGGTCAGAAAGTATAGGGTTTTATTTTCTGATGCAACTAAACATTCTTCCATTTGTGTCATTTTACTGGTTTGATTGAGTTCAGGTCATTTACATTTATCATGATTGTTGCTATATTAGGATCTACTGTGCCAATTTTTCTTACTTTTCTAATCCTATCTATTTTCTTGGCTCTTATGTGTGTGTGCTTGTGGCTTTAAGGTTATTTTTAACATTTGTTGTAGGCTAGGTTTAGTGTTTTCAAATTCCTTCAATTTCTGTTCGTCTTAATAAGTATCAGTACCCTTGCTTGTTATTTAAATACAGAGTATCTACTGTCTTCTCTACTTATAATGATGATGCTGTCTTTGGTTCTGGTAGCAGAGCACACTGTTCTTGCTTCCATTTGTTTCATTTCACTTAGCTTTCTTCACTAAGTCTAGTGAGCAAAGTGTTTCATCAATTGAAGATAAGGAAAATCAATAGCATTTTTCTTCAATGATTTTGTGCTGATAAAGTGTTTTACCACCAATTAGGGCAGCTATTACTCAGAGGAATATTAAGATACAATGCACTAAACCAATTAGAGGTCAATATTCAATCTATTACTAATTATTTAACTATTCATAATTCAATCTATTTTCAAGAAATACAATACTCTTAAATTCATTAAGATGTAATGAAAAAATTGCATTTCTTCTCTAAAAAATTACAAAATTTCTATGGGAAAACTGAAGGGGAATATGATAATATGATGTACATCAAAGCTCAAATGTATGAGCCATTAATATTATTTTTAATATAATTTCCACATGTTGACATGGTACGTAACAAACTATGCAAAGCTTTATGTGCATTGGCTGTCAATGACTGAATTCCAAATTATACTTGATTTTTAAAATTGCATTTTATAAAACCCAAATACTCGGTCCACTGACACCCAGTGGGCACTTATTTACTAGATTTGGGGCAAGACAATAGATGACACAAAGATAACTTTTTTCCTTTAAAAAAATCACAGTGGAGTTAAACAAATACACTATATGCATGTGTAAATGGCTAAAGATTGTATGAAGTGGCATGGCCCTAAAAAAGAAAGAATCAACTGCTCAATGGTAAGAACATGATGGATGGATAGGATCAGAGATGATCTCAAGATAGCATTTCTATTTTATAAAAATAAGATAATTTTTATTTTATTTATCAACAAATAAAAGCAACCATGTTTGGATCAGCAACTCAAGAATATAATCCTATGAAGCTCTGACAACAAATCCTCACAAGATTCCTCTTTTCTACTCCTAATACTGGAACAATATTCTTTAACTATGGCAGCCCAAGAGACTCCTTCAAAATTTATTTTGTCTTTGATCAAATCAGTGAATAACAATTTATGATAAATATATAATGACAAATGATAATTTTATATCAATTTATCTAAAGAACTTTTGAAACTTTGAATGCTCTCCCCCCTTACATTTTAGTAGTGAATCAACATTTATAATATAATGATGTTTGTTTCCATTGTTCATGTTATCTTTTTAATTTTGCAGTCCATATTGCATACTTTTGAACAAGGGTATTTTCAGTCTGTTATTGTTTGATATATTTTAAAAGACATGCCTTATGGGTAAAATTGCTTATATTCATTCAGTTACTTATTCAATTTATTTAACAGATATATTCTGAATATCAGCTGTTTGCCAAGTAATATTCATGACGTAGGGAACAGAATGTGGAATAAGACATATAAAGTTCTGTGCTTGCCTTGGTGTGATTATATGCTGGTGGGAGTAGAAGATAACAAAAAAAAAGAAAATACATATATAACTAAAACAATTTCAAAAATAATAAAAATAAAAGGGTGGAATAGAAATGAGTTCTGGGAGATTATCATGAATTTATCAGTGAAAGTCAAATGGCAAAGGTAAATAATCATTTGCAATACATTATTTGGGTATCTGGGATGAGAAGTTTATATCAAGAAGAGAAATCATTCAAGTTTAATTGTCTGACAAATGTCAAGATAACCTGAGTGACTAAAGAGAAAAATATGAAGTGAAATCAAAGCTTGGGAAGAAGCGAGTCCAGTTAGGATTTATGATCCATGATAATAAGTTTGCTTCTATGCTATATACAATGAATAATAAACCACTTCTTTAATATTCAAAGGGGTCAATACATAACTTCCAGATTTTAGCACAGTAACAATTTTTCATGCATTTGCTTTCTATCGATGTTTAATGAAACACATGACAAAATATTATGTGAATTTGTTACAAACCATCAAAGCAAATGTATTAAATGATTATTTTAATGAATATAATGTATACTGTGTAATTTCATGATGTATCAAAGATCAAGTAATATGCTGCTACTTGTTAATAGGCCAAAAATATCTTAATATTATTACTTCCATTATATAATCCTTTTTATACTAGAACACAATGCTTTTGTATAAATATGAAAAACTCTTCACAGTTTTATTGATATCAAATCCTTGATTATAACTTAGATCTTTGTTACTGAGAATGAAGAATAGTGGATTAAATATGCAGTGCAATAAGTGAGCCACACAAGTGTTCTCAAGTTAAGTTTTGAACAGTCTGAAATAAACTGAATAATGCTTTTGTCTAATATATCAAATAGACCAAAAATTTACTATACAGGCTAATAGAAATCATATTATACTTCATCCAGATACAATTTTATAAATTATTTTAGCCTAAAGAGTATGATAGCTAAAGTCAGATTTGTGTATCTAAGTCAAGATTTCATGCATTTATGGATCTGGTAAGGCAGAACAAAAAAAAAATACTGACAACTTGAAGAATACAACAGATTTAACATTTTTTCTTCATGTAACTTATATATTAAGTCTCTTGATGATTGGCACGACTATATTTGGTAAACAAACCTTGTGCTCTAGAAATGCAACAGTACATTTAAAAATATTACATGCTATACACCATCTCAAAGGAATCATCTTAGGAAGCAAAGTATATGATAGGGTTTCCTTCACAGAGAAATGCTGCTGTAAATATCATAGCAAATTTAATTTTTTTAAAAAATGGCTAATTGTAATATGGCATGCTTTGGAATAATTTCAGGGATAATCAGAAACAATCCACTTGTTAGAGAACCAAACAATTCATTCTTGATTTAATCAATAGGTTCTTTATATATTTCAATCCTTCAACTTCTCTGCCATTTTAATATAAAGGGAAATTTATTAAGTAAATGTGATGAATGATACATTTATTATAAATATTATATGGAAAATATTTTGGGTGACACAAAATGGGGTTTTACTACTTATAAGAGGTAATAACTAATGCTGCTGTAAGTGAACTTAAATCAAGATAGTATTGCCAGCTGTTACTGTTTGGTTGTTGATATATAAGGTTTATTAGTTTTTTGTTTTTTTTTAATGCTGCTACCTATTCAACAGTGTCCTATGTCCCAGTCACCAGTATTTTTTTTTCTTTTTACATGTTAAATAGCAATGTGAATTCCCACACTTACTGGGAAAACTGAACACCTGTTTTGAAACACACGGAGATTACCTTTCTTAATATCTGTACATACCACAGAATGGTAGAGGGTGGTTTATGTCATTCTTATCTGCTATAACATTTTATTGCTATAGCCATGGTTCTGCTTTTGATTGCAAAGTCCAGTGGGGAAGTGTCTGATGAAATCAAGTCCTTGACACACGATCTGCATGAGTTATCTGTTCATAAAGGATGTCTGTTTTGAAGAAATTTTGTTATTATTCCAGATGGCAGTACTGTCATCTTGGCCACACCACATGTAGCACATTCAGGAATTATTCACTGTGTCTGGTGGCCTGGAAATGATTCTGCTATTGAAAAGACTGTAACAAAGTGTCAGCATATGCCAAGCTATTCAACACTGTCCTCCAAAAAACTCCTTTTCCCATGGGAAGTTACCAAGAAGTTTTGGTTAACAATCCAAATGTCTTTCATCAGACTTTTAAAACTGATCTTCAACAACTTGACCTTTTGCTTGCCTCCAAGTGCATTTATATCAACTGACAGCAATCCTCGTAATGGTAAAATACTAGCAGTCAGATTTTTTGTTTTGTTTTATTTTGAATTTAAGTAATTTGTGAATGGAAGTGGTATTTGTCTCATTGGTGGGAAACATCTTAAGTCTTATCTTCACTATCTTCATTTAAAAACAAGAATACTTGCAGTCTTATCATGGACCATCATCATATGCCATATGATCATTTGAACATAAAGACTGAGATTTTGTTAAGCTTATGTGAAGGTGAATCCTTTTTATTACAGTTGAGGGCATAAGCCTTTGCTATAGAACAGTCAGTTCTATATGATTTCAAGATAACATAGATATTTTGGCTGACAATATTTCTACTTCCAAGCTGAAGTAACAACAGAAAGAAAAAACTGAGAAATATTCACTCTAAAATTCTTTGACACTGCATTTCCCATTATACATCCCATCACATCATTGGAACCATACAACAAAGATATATTTATCCTAATAAATAGCAATGTTGAAAGTGAAGCTACTTCCTATATATTATAAACAGAGAGATTCTCAAATAGTCACTCCATTTGTTAAACATCAATGTGTAATTCAATAAAATAGAAAAAAAAAGAAATGACTACTGTGATTTCATCATTGTTGGCACATTTTCCTTTATGTCTTATTGAGGTATAACTTGATCATTAGAGGTGGCTGAATTTATAATCTAGATAAAAAGGTGAGGGTGTCAAATTACATAAGCACTTGAGAAAGTAATTATTCTAAAACCTCAAAGGAATTACAATAGAAGACAGCACAGAATAGAGGAGGCTGAGAGAAGACAGTACAAGGTCATAATTGAGAGAGCAGATTTTAAAAAACAACTATATCATGATAGAAAAATGATGGGGGTGAGAGGAAATATAGAAGAGCACATTTTGGCAGAAAATAAAGGGTCCAAAAAAAGATAAATGAAGAATCAGTTATTTTCAATTAAAGCAGAAAAAAATCCACAATTCTTATTCTATAAAGTACATATTTCTAAATAGTGTCTGAGATTTTCTATTTAAGGTAAAAGTCTCTGAAAGTTATTTAGCATTAATCAGTTAATTTGATAGATTAAACTGCTAAGTGTTGATAGAAGAGCCAATAGGAGATAATTACTGGTAAAAAAATGAATGGGGATTTTTAAAAGTTGTTGTGAATTTATCGGTCTGTCTCAAGTGGCAGTAGTCTGCAGCTGTCAATGATTTTACTACCACAGTTGTATTTAGGGCACTGAGCTTTTAGGATTTAAAAGTTAAATGAATCAAGGATTTACTTATTTGCAGTCTCTATCGAAATAATTGCATTTTGGGGTAGCTAAAATTATATCAGGACACTTAGCTTATAAAAATAAATGTACAAAAGCCTAAATTTATGCTGAGTAAGGTGTTTTCCAGGAGACAGATTATCAAGCTATAAAATATTAGAAACTGTCACTTTTCATTTGACAATGGGGTTAGGAAATATGCTTGGAGTTATAATTGGTGATGGCAGAGGAAGTTCTGGAAAGCTTAAATTCTCTACATATAGTTATATATGTCACACTGGTTTCACTTTTGATTTCTAACAAAAATAAGTAGAAGCATAGGAAGATGCTGAGTAATCTTAGTTTTAAAATCAAAACACACTTATTAGAATGCAAGGAACCAATGCACAATGTGAAAAAACAATCTTCAAAGGAATACTATGGAAGTAAATGCACATAATAAGTTAGCATTTCAAGTATGTGAACTTCTTGGTGTAACTATGAATTCCATCCTTATTTCCACATAGCTATTATAGAATTTTTAAATCCTTAATCAATTTTATCCATAGTTATATCACCATAATTCTGTCATTTAGTTTGAATAAAACACACTGGATTTATGTCTTTAGAGTAAATATAGATTCTATGTCACTGATTGAAGTGTTTAAAATTTCTACAATGCATTTTCAGTTTTAAATGTTCAGATCAACACTTTTATCATGAAAAATTACATCCAAGCTTTGTAGAAAATTCTAATGGGCCATAATTATTTTTTTTATTAATCACTGAACACCCATTTATAGATTAGGTGTTAATACAGACTCTGGAGATACACTGAAAATGAAACAGAAAAAGTACCCATATTCTGAGATTACATATTGTAGTGAAAGGCTGCCATAAGTAAAGTTAGCAAGTAGGTAAAAAATATGAAAAACTGATGAGATAGAAAATAAATAAAGATGTTGATGACTGAAAGTAATTGTGGAACCCATGGTTGAAAAAGGCTAGAGAAGTAATATTTGAGCTTATATCCGACTTGAAGATTGAGGATAAGGACCATGGGGATGCTGATTAGAAGTCCCTTGCATAATATGAGTCCTCTTGGGCTTGCTTTCTTTACCTACTTCAACTCATATTTATTGATCTATTCTATGTAGTTAGGAAATAATTAGGTGCCAGAAATGCAGCAATGATAAAGTCAGACATTGCCATTACAGTGCTTGGAGTTAAAAAAGGAAACAGAAAATTTAAATAAAGGAATAACATGTTGGTTACTAACAGGAAGCCTGATTTTAGTGCTGGGACCAAATAAAATTACCTAGTTTAGAGGTAGAACGGTCTCCATATTAAAAATAAAACAAAACTTATAAAAAGGAATGCTATTTTGGTAACATGCTCTTCTCTCTCTACTCCCTCCTGAAGTATCCACAGTTTTATATGCTGAGCAAGACATTTTACCATGTGCTTAGGTTATGTTACAAGGCAAAGAGAACTTTAAGAAGCTAGATTATTTGGATGTACTTGATACAATAACATAACTCTTGAAAACCCATTTTTCCCAGTTGGTTGCCAAAGAAATTTGAGATTCTACAAATAAGAAGAATTTGATAACATTACTTGTTTCAAAATGGAGAGGCCACAAATGAGGAATATAGGCAGCTAGAGGAGCTGTGTGGCTTCTAGAAGACAGTCAGTCAGTAGTTTCTTCACTCATGACCACAAAGTAGTAAGTTCTGCAAACACAGATGAGCTTGGAAGTGAATCTTCCCCAGAGCCTACAAATAAGAACTTAGCCTGGCAGACACATTGATTTTGGTTTCATGGTAACCTGAGCAGAGAACTCAGTTCTTGCTTCAGTTCTGACCTACTTCAGCTTGATCTAACAAAGGGTATTGCTTTAAGCTGTTACCTGTAATGAAAAACAAATACAGGTGTGGCAGTAAAATAAACACCATTTATTAAAATTAAAAAGTCATATATATTTTAGTACATATTTTAAAGAGACTTGAAAGTGATAACTAGGAAAGAATCATTTACTTAGACTTAAAATATTTGATATTCTCATAAATTCATAATTTTGGGGTAAACTGAACACATTAGATAATTTCTGATTTAATTGGCTGCATTATTCACACACTTAATGTCTCTCACTCTTTCCCAGATTACTAGCTTTAAAATGATTCATTATACCTAATAAACCTTTTATTAAGTGTGTATATATATGTAGATATCATGAAAAAATGATCTCTCATTGTTTTTCATTTCATGTATATATTTAAAACTGTTGATTACCTTGCAATTGCCGAATAAAATTTAGGGAAATAGCTGACAAAATAGAGAAAAAGACAAAATAAAACTTCCCATTCTCATGTAGCTATATATTTGGTGACAAAATCAATATATGGGTTAATGATCAAGTCACTTTTCCACTCTCAAGACACTTAGCTGAAAATTTCACAAGTTTATACCACATAGATAAATTTTGAGAAGAAAAATAAAAATGCTGACAGTTTATTGTTAACCTCCCAAGTTTTTGCACATTCTTACTCTACAAGTAATGTTTGAAATGCCATATCTATCACTTCAACAGCCACACTCCGCCTTTTTCTCAGTTTCCATATACTTTTATAAATCATACACTAACTGCTATAGCCCACATTATGAGTTTAAAGTAGAAAAAGGTCAAATCATTTAAAAAATTCTATACTTGTGTCAATATCTTGACTCAGCTGGCAGTAATAAGGAGAAAGCTGAACGGGGATGGCCCTTAGCAAAGTTGCTAAGGGCGACTTTGTATTTGCATCCATCAATTTCTCTCATTACATTCAACTCTACATAGTTGTTGAGTATAAAGCTAGCATCTGAGTTTCTTCATTTCTTCAGATTGTAACCATTGATTAAGAGAGAGAGAGAAAGAGATAAAAGAGAGAGAGATAACTTCTCTAGACCTTAATTCAGCAAGTAATGTCACTCTGGTGTAAGAGTTAAATGAGATGGTATTTGTAATAGTTTAATAGTTTTTTTACCCCATCTTTCCTCTTGCTGTTGATTCTCAAACTAGGGTCAACTTTGTACTCATGCACATATCCCAATGTAATACACACATTTTGTTGTTATGAGTAGGAATTTCTATGAACATCTAATATGTGTAATTAAAGTTCCTAGAGAACACAGAATACAACCATAAGACAAAGAGACACTTGGCAAAAAAAAAAAAAAAAAAGTGAAAGGAGTTAAGAGAGAAGTATCCTGTTTGGGGCAGCTATCTGCAATAATATCTATTATGGATTGATGATTTTATGTTGTTTTTATTTTTTGTTCGTTTTGCAAGCACCCCAGTGTGTGTAGGTCCAAAATTAGTTCTAGCAGCTAAAGAAGAATATCAGAGCCCTTGGCGTTACCTTCACAGGATTTTTAACATTGAACAGAGTAAACCAGCCCACAGGGAAACAGCCACTTGAGTCTCCCTTCCAGGGGTATGCCTCCCTTTAATCACTTCCTTCTAGGCCCAGGTATACCTACTTACGCATGCACATACCCATTGGGCCAGGTGTGTACAGTCATGTGAAGGGTGCAATACCACAGGTGCTGGCCATAGAGGATAGTGGAGAAAGGATGTGAAAAACTCTGATTATTCATTTACCCCACAATCCACTCTGCCAGTATTATTTTCTTCTTCACTTCACAATCTACAAGTCTTCCCACACAAATTTCCCTTGGCTAATGTGGAACACTATAGCCATAATACACAGAAGTAATATAAACTGTAACAATGCAACTAAGTACCACAGAATATAACTAAACCCAGTCCATTAAAGAGTTAGAGCATACCAGTGGGCAAAATAATAAAGAAGTTATTGGCGCCAGCAATAGGAGATCCCTCCCATAAGACAGTATACAAGCCAATTTTTTGTTAGAAGATAACACTATAGCTGGCAAAAGTGGCCTCTCAGGTTTTAAGTACCACACAGACTTTGCCAGATGAGATATTAGAGGTTCTGCTTGTAGTAAGAGCAGTGAGTTCATAATAGGCTACAAAAGCCAACACAAATGTTCCCTTTAAGATTGCCCTTTAATCTGCCACTCCAGTTGTGTAGCGCATACTTATGGGACCACAACCAAGCCACCCATGGTATTACTTGTAAATTGGCCTCTCCTATGTAATCAAAACAGCTGCCACAAGCCAGTGACACAGAGTAGGACTACGCAAAAATTGCTTCAGAAGCACACTAAATGTCTACTGCCGCCCTTCGCTTGTGAAGGCAAACTGGTCTTGACTTTTTGGTGTTATAGCAATGGAAAAGAAAGTTAGATTGTCTACAAAATGGTACATGTCCAGTTCATAGCTCAGACAATCCATCAAATCTACCACTGAAGGCACAGCTACATTCAAGGGGTAAAACACTTTATTCAATAAATAGTAGTCTACCATCACATGCCAAGAACCATCAAGTATTTTTACCTACCAGCCATACGGACAGATTACAAAAACTGTGAACAACACATATGATGCCCACTTTTTCCAATTCCACTATTGTGACCATAATTACTCTGTGGCCTTCTGGCAACCAATACTGTTTATTAACAGTCACTTGCCAGAGAATGTCAGTTGCTAAGCATGTCTGCAACATTTCCTCATCACACATATCCCAAGGCAAAATTCTCTGCTTGTGGTCTGTAGTCATAAGCCCCATAGCACAATAACCCTCAGGATATATTCTGGCATTTGGGACACATACATTTTATACTGCTTGGGATTAATCACCCCATCCCCAGGGATAGTCTCACTGCTGTCACCTTGACACGCTGGTCTCCATAGTGGTCAATATAACAAATAACTTCTATGGGTTCTCATACTACATGCATACTCTGCACCCAACCCTACTAAAGTTAAAACCTTTGTACATTGGTTGTGGATCAGTGGATGGCAAACATTCGGCCCTCTTCTGTTCCCTGCAAATGGGTCACTCAGCTGTCATCTTATTCAAAAGCAAACAGAGCCTTCCCCTGCACCAGAGTCAACAGCAATGGCCCATCAGGTGCAGAGTACATGTCTCGGGCCTGGAGTTTCCAGCTTTACTCTTCACAACAGTCCATCTTCTGATGGGCATGAACCTCTGGTCCCTTTGCAGCTGTCTCCATAACTCTAACAGGATTTGCATTGACCATGCACCTGCTCTCACTAGATCTGTCCATAACTCTGTGCAGGGGACTTTAAGAAGCTCTTTAAAAGTTTGGTTTCCCCTACTTGGCCTTCTTTTCAGTTCAACAATTACCCATATTATCCACTTCTGAGAGTACTGATTCTTGACTTCCCCAAAGCTGGCTACAATCACAGTGACATCATTATCTGGTGCTACACATAGGGGACCAGAACTGCCAGAAGGAATTCAAATGGGGAAGGATGGGCACTTTTCAGTAGCGAATTCTTTCCTGCTGTGAAATGCTTGTTTTCAGGACCATGAGCATTTATATTAAACAAAGCCTGAAGCATTTCCAGCTATGAAGTACCTATACCAGCTCAGAGTATGTTTGCCATTTACTTCGAGTCCTGACATCTCCTGCATCAGTCAGCTTATGCCCTTCACATTGTAACCATGATCCAATCCAGTGGAGTCATCATCCCTGGCAATACTGTCCACTGTTCTACAGTCACTGTCTCAATGTTATGTGGGGGGGGGTGTCATTGAGGCTGTTTGTTTGTTTGTTTGTTTTTAAACATCTCTTGTGTCATTCAAATCCTGTTCACATCCAGATCCTACAGATGCAGCAAACAAGCTGCCAACAGCTCTCCTGGTTTCTGACAGAACCATTTACCCAAGTCCAACAGTTCTGCTTATAGATCTGGGTGATAAATGGTAAACTCTACCATCTGGAGCAACCTAGCAGCCTAACTCTATGGAGCCATAAGCTGCTGTTTTATCTTCTGTGTCACTGATGGGCAAACCTAGAACAAGGGACTAAACCTTCCCTTCCTCTCCAAAAGAGAAGTCTGGTTATCTCTGGGGTAGCAGGTATATCTGTTGCCACCAGTGAGCCTAGAGTATGCAGCCAGCACCCTCCTCCTTTCTGGAGGAGTCCAGTGGTGTGTTTTTTGGGGTGTCTTCCTCTATAAATCTTAAATATTGCCACAGTTCCCACATCTCATCCCTCCTGGACCCTAGATCACTCTCTCAGCACAGACTATCATGGAGCCATGAGAAACAGCCATCCCACAGTCCCTGCCACCTCGCAAGCACTAGATCTGTTCAAAGTTCCTTCAGTTGTGCACAGGACCTGTACAGGGTTCCTTGTACCTCTGACCCTTGATGGGGGCATGTCTACTGATGAAGGGTAATGGTCACACCTCAAAGTCTCTTAGGTTTCAGAGGGTTCAGTATCCATTTGTATGAACCATTTGGTTTTTATGCCACTGTTTTGCAACCACTTCAAATTGGGTAGCTTAATCATAAGTTCTAGCAACTAAAGAAGAATATCAGAGGCCATGGTATCTTCACAGGACCTTTAAAAGTGAACAAAGGAAACCAATCAGCAGGGATACGATTGTTTGCGTCTCCCTGGAGAGGAATGTCATCCTTTCAGTCCCATCACCTAGGTGCAGGCGTGACCACTTATACACATATACAACCACTGGAATGTACAGTCATGAAGGGAGGGTTGAATACCACAGGTGTTGAACGTAGAGGTTAAGGGCAGAGGATGTGAAAAACCATAACTCATTTACCCTTCACCATTCTTAGGAAAATCTTTGCCTTTTGTACAGATATCCCAATCAATGTACTCTAAGTTAATGTATTATTTACTCTTATTTCTGTGTAGATATTGGATTTTTACAAAGTAAACCTTGTTATACAATCGTAAGTAATATATCTCAGTTTGTAACTTGCAGTTCTAGGAGTTGATTGGAAAGGGAGGTGCTATTTTGAGTCTTTGATTTGCTTATTTAAAGTAACAGAATAAAGATGAGGAATTAATTTTTTTACATGAAAAGAGCTCCTTGTAAAATGTTAAAAAGTGCTGATCCTTTTGGATAAATTCTCTCAGGTATCTGATAAATTCTCTCAGGTATCATTGAGAGAAAACTGTTACTTCTCAATAATGTGTTAATTTAAATTTCAATAGAAAAAAGCTTCATGAAATGTATTTTCACAGCATTATTTATGAGACTTAGTACTGTGATTTTTACTGATTGACTATCAAATATGATTTGGGAACTGATATTTCTAGAAGAGATTTCTAGAAGAGAAATTCATATAGTTCTACTGTATTTTTAGCCCTGTAGTTTTTCCATAAGTTGCATTTACTATTGGTGATTATTGCCCAATCAGATAGATACTTCAGGTTCTCAGGAAAACACTATTTTTGGACATATTGTTAATTTAAAACAGAAAGTGTGAACATAATATTAATGGGGCAGGTCTGAGAAGGAAGGCGGAGAGTGAAAATGATCATGGAAAATACAACATGCACATATTTGATAAAAAAAAAGTCAGGAAGAATAATCAAATTTGATTCATAGATCTAGAGATGGATCTCTCCACATATCCAATTATCACCCCCAAAAAATTAGCAACAAAGGAACAGTGTAGAGATGTAGATATAGGTTTATGCATAAATGAAAGAAAACATAATTTGGGGAAAGATATTCTCATAATAGCTTTTGAGTCCAGTCAAAAACTGCCAGTCACTGCCAGTTGTAACCTCTCACACACCTTAACACACACCTTTAGCCATAGTGCTGCCGCTCACTCAGGAGTAAGGTGTCACTCTGTCTGGGAGCACCAAATCATCATCTAGTTCTTGTTATTTGGTGAACAGCATTTTACATTAGTGTGGCATATACCAATCTGAAACCTTACTCAAGTGAAGAAACACGGACTAATCTTGCTTCTGACTGATCCTGAGTTCATAAAATATCTAGAGAGTATGGTGGAACAACTAAGAAATTATTTTAGTTTATCTCAAAAAATTAAAATACATTATACATAATATATATTACATTGTATATTATATGTTATATACGGTGAGGATTTTGAAAGATGTAACTTTATTTTCAGTGTGACGAGACAGAAAAAGATAAAATACCAGAGAAAATTCTCAAAAACTACCCAAGATGAAAGCCGTTCCATAATAAGACAAATCACAACTATAGTGAAATTTCTGGAAAGCTCTTTTCTATTGAACCTCCTGATTTATACAGACAAGATTTGGTTGTACCTGAAAAATAAGAAGAATTTGGACCATTACCAATTCTGAAGAAGTTCATTTCCACCAATTTACCACTACAAATAAAAAGTAAGCTGCATGGTGATTCCCCCAAATCCTATTAATGACTGAGAATGACAATAATGTACTCGAACTCTCAAATATGGTTTCCTGAAGCCAAGTCATGATATTTGATGTTTTTTTCCATTAGTTAATTTTCAGATGGGAACAATGCAAATAATATATTTTACTGAACTGTATATAATTGCTTCATCTTTTTGACCTGTTTGACTTTCCGTAGGGTCAACATATTTTATTGTATAATGTTCAAACAGGAGATTATCTCAGTATTGGAATGTCAATTCCTTTGAAAGTGGTCTCTGTAGATGGAAAAACTTTTTCCATAAAGCTCAGTGTCTTCCCAAATCAGAACTGTTAGTCAAATATATTGATTCAGGATATAGGTAGGGATATAATTACATAAAAATACAGCAAAAGTCTGATTATTCAGAATCTTCGATAAGAAGTAACTAATGATAATACATAAATGCAATATTATTTTTCCATTTGTTTCACGTGTATCATTTCCATCTTGAAAACTAAAATTATTTACAATTAGTCTATAGCTTGAGCCTACAAATTATGGATATATCCATTGCATAAATTCCTGTACTCATAATTCTTAAAAACATATTTGTTTTATAGAGTCAAGATTTCAGTGCCAATAAAATTAAAATAAATATGTTTTTTGTATATATCACTAACCAAAGTACATACATGATAAGCATTATGTCTTTTTGTACATTCTTGTTCTCTGTTAATCTCTATGATGAGAAATATTCCAAAAATTTCCTTCAGAATAGAAAAAAATGATGTTATTTTTGTAAAAATAATCAGGTGCTAAACAAAAGTGGAAAACATATTTTAAACTTTATAACAAGAATCCTAAAACCAATAGAAGCCATATTTCAATTTCATTATTTTATCTATACTCCCTCACCAGGTCATTATATAAATTTTAACTGTGGATATTTGCAACATGGGTTTTGTTTTATTTGTGGAATTAGTAATACAGTATTCATGACAGATTTCTGAATAAGGAATAAGTAAAGCATGTCACAATTGATTTATAAAGTAAAAAAGGGGACATAGAAGAACATAGTTACTTGGAAGTGATTGAGTCCATTTGTACATAACTCAATTACAGCACATACACACTTATACTTTTAATAATAAACTTAGTAATATTAATAAATCAATTAATTTTTATCTGATTTTGGGTCTATTCTTCCCAAAGCAAAGAAAAGAATCAAATTTTTCCTTCCCTTTCCATTCTGTGGTTCAAGGAACTACTTTATAGAGACACAGAGAGGAAGAAACTTAATTGGCAAGAAGAACATGGCTCATTAAGTCAGTCAAATTTCACTACAAGGTATAGTACATTCATTTATCATTCTGTCACTAAGTAGCTGTAAAAAGCAACTTTAAAATGCTGGATTTGGTACATCTGAAATCTTATAGTTAATTGTATATGATTATAGTTTCAAAATGGCTTCTTATAAAAAATAACTTAATGGTGAAAATATTAGATACGACAGAACTTGAACTGAATAAAACTAGCTTAAAACTTCAGTAATATATAATATATAAATTATACATACATACATTATCTTTTGAATCTGATGTAACACATACAAAAATAATATTTCCTTTCCCTAAATGGGTATTCCAAGCAAGTGATAAGTTGAAAACTCAACTTTATTATGCTAAAGAGAATGATAAAAAATGTATTAATTCATAAAGTACATATTTTATTCTTTATTTTTAATTTTCCCATTCCCTTTTATTATTAATTTTCACACCCCACTTACTTTTACATATAAAATATTTTATAAATGCATCTTCTACCTTTTTTCTTGTTTATATTTAGCTTGCATGATTACTTTTTTAAGAATTCATTTAATTTTTTGATATTTTATATCATTTTCTTTATATATTTTAATTCAAAAATTGAGACTACACTTGTCACACCACAAAGGATTCAGAGATTTAAGTTCACACATATGTTCTGCAGATATGTTTCCCCACATCACCCACAACCAAGGCTAGCAAAGTTCTGCACCATAGCCTTAATTCTAACTACTTATCCAGCAGAGAGAGAAAGAGAGAGAGAGAGAGATATTAGACTTGGTGTCTAAAGAATGAAAGATATTTCA
>PVHY01009465.1:0-13922 GCA_004024945.1 Uropsilus gracilis
TATTACAATTTCTTCTTTTCATTTTCTTTAAAAGGACAGGAGGAGAGAAATCTCCAAGATTTGCTTTCACAGACAGAATTTCCTCTCCTGCAATCACAGGAGGCAGAGGAGCTTCAGCGATTCACTGTTTTTAGAACATTTTATTTTTCTTAAATCAGTTCAGATACATAGCTAGGAAATAAATGATGCAAAATTTTAACTAAGGTAATTTCATTTTATTGCCCTGGCCCACTTAATTCTTTCTTTTATTTATTTATTTTTTTAGACTAGACCTTGCTATTTTTGTCTGTGCAACCGCAAGCCCACGTTGCCAAGGGTACCACGGACTCCAGCCATCCCCAGCCTCAGCTTTCCAGGTATCTGGGATTACAGGTGTGTGCCACCATGCCCAGCTATATTTTTTTGGAACTAGGTCTCTCTATGTGCCCTCCACGGGACTCGAACAGTGATCCCTGGCCCTGGCCGTGGCTTCCTAGGCTGCCGCTTACAGGCAGGCACCGCTATGCCTGGCTATTTTTGAAACTTTTGATCAGAGGAACATCCATAGAAAACACTCCAGTTAACTCCCTTCTCTTTTAAAGAATCCCAGGGAGAAGTGGAATTGAGACCAGAGGGCAGATGGAGGCACAAGGTGAGGAGACCAGGTATTGGCAGGGAGAGGGGAGGAGCCCTTGCTCCTTAAGAGAAGAGCCTGAGGTGTTTGGGGATCAAGATCAGGGATAATATTCACAGTTAACATTGTTTTATTTCTTCTCCCACATTTGCAGATGGACTGAGATTTGGCTGTATATTATGTAATTAGATCCTTTGTCAAAGCTAGAAAACAGATTGGGGTTACTACATGATAGAGAAGGGTTAAAGGAGATGCAGGCCACGTGAATGAAGGAATAATCCACAGTCAGTGACAAATGAAATTATAAATAGACCTGTGATATCTGCATGTATTTTACAGTAAAATATAATTTGGTAACACAATTGACTAATTAACAAACTGCAGTTATATTTTAAAAAAAGAGAGAAGAGCCTGAGGAAGCTGATGGTGCCTCTAAAGTCAATGTACAATAAGCAGCTGAAGGAAGCTACTGAGAAAATGCAGAAAAGGGTATGCTTTTTATACAATGGCAATTCATTCATCTGTGAAAATGGAACAAAGGCATTTGGTGACATATATTTTATATCTTTTGCCATTTCACATGTGAAATGAACAAGAACTCTGATTTAACTTACCTGATAGTTGAATACTTATTAGGGATTTTGCAGCTTACAACTATTGGCCCTGCATTCTGGAAGGAATGTGTCCTTTTCCATCTACACCAAGCACCGGACCTTCAACACAATTTTCTCTGTGGAGCTCCTAGGGCAGGAGAACCACAATCCTGACCCAGCCCAGTTGGATCTGTCTGTGTTGACTCACTGCATTCCTTTCCCCGGCTTCTCTGGGTCCAGGGCGCTGCTCTCACTGCAGGAGAGACACCTGGCCCAGTGGGCCTGCCACCTGCAGCTGTGGGAACAGGGAAGGTCCTCCTGGATCTGAACCAGCAAACTTGAGCTCATTAATGAACTTATTAGCTCATTAATACAACACTCCAAGCTAACCCTGTAGTCATAGCGGTTTCTGGTAAAGTCAGCCCCGTGTCTGGATGCCAGGTCATCTTTTGACTGGGCTGGTGTTCTTGGCACAAAGCCTTTAGAGGTTATTTTATTATCACAGAAGAATAATATGAAAGCCTGACTAGATGGAAAAGTGGTGGTGAATGCTCCCCACTCCCACCCCCACCAAGGAGAGTGGGCACTAGTCATATTGCCTGCCTGGAGAGCTGTGCTTGGCTTGCCCCACTCCATAATTATATAAAGATTTCTGAAGTCACCCAGTCCCTTCTCAGTGCCTCTCACACCAGACACAGTGTTCCTGGGATACAGTCTCTAAGGGTGCTGGCTGATGCCATGAGTGACAATTCAGTGAAAGAAAGGATCGCGGATCCTAGTGCACAATATCAGGTCCAGGGAGAGTACTAGGGGGGTAACACAGGCAATGAGAGGAGCACCCCTAGGTCCCAGGGCACATTTCTATTAATAGTGTCTGTATAATAGCATTTGGCCTGGGAGGGTGGGGAACTTCCCAGCACCTAAGCTCCCTTTCATGTCTGGAGAGTGCCCCACCCTGAGTGCTGTGGGGAACCACAACTGAGAGCACCAGAAACCATCAGGCCATAAGTGGATGGTGCTCTCCAGCTATGAGGTGACCAGCTATGTGGCCTTCTTCCTGAGTGGGAGCTGAGACATGACACTCAGGAGCACTCACTCCCATAGAGGCAGACAGGGTAGTCTAGTCCACGCTGATGAAGAAACAACTGTGTGAGGGGGAGTTTGCAGTGTCGGGGCCAGCAGCCAGGGCATACACTTTCTGCTTTCTGATGGGGCATTGAAGGGGCATTTCTGATCCAGCTCTGGCCTAGTCAACCTTCTGCACCATCCTACTGTTTCTATGGTTCCTTAGAGTTCCCCCATGCCTCCTGGAATTGCCTAGAGTGTTATGGAGGTGATCTAGAAAGGCTGCAGGGAAACCACAGGGAATGAACTGGAGAGAGAGGCCATGACTATGTGACAGGAGGGGCTCTCAGAGCTGCAGTCTGTGCCATGACCCAGCAGAAGATTGAAGGCTTGCGAAGCTCCTTGGGGCCCTCTCCCTAGCTCTGGCTTGAGTGTCCAGCTTCATTTCAAAGGAGAAGCCCCTGGGTGAGGACAGCACTTCCATCAGAGGCAATGAGCCTCAGAGGCCACCCGAGTACATCCCTTGGAAATGGAATTTTGAGTCAAAAAGTATCCTCCTTTAGAAAGCTTTTGATGTAGGCTGCCAAGTTCCTCTTCAGAAGAGTACCAATTTACCAATTTATACTCTTACTGGCAGAGTATTAAAGGGCCCTCTTCTCCATCCTGGCTGACACCAGGGATTACCATTCTTTTGAATTTTTGCCAATTTGATGGATTTAACTTTGAAAGATATTGCTGTTTTAATTTATATTTTTTATTAATGCTCAAGTTAACTTTTTCTCATAATAATTGTCAGTTGCGGGGTAATTTCCTGGCTCTTTCATTTTCAGGTGTTAGTCTATTTTTCTCTTATTGATTTATAAGGAAATATAGTATGTCAATAACTTATTTTTTTCCTGATATTTCTGCCAAATATTAACCAAAAATTTTTTTCTGGATCTTGGAGATCATTTTCAGGGGTTTGTTCCTCTGAGACTGCTATGACTTTGTTGCATCAACAAAGTCCAGCACAGGGTGCCAAATGGTGGACTATGGTTGAAAAACAGACCACAAGAGAAATAGAAATAGCGAAGTCTATTAATCACAAGTTCTGGAGACAGTATACTGGTCGGAGGTCATATAGCGAGGGAGATTAAGGCAGAATAAAGGCAGCAAGAGACAGGTTCTAGGATGCAGATCTTTATGAGGGGCTGTGGATACAATGTTTTGTGTTCCCCTGCCTGCACATACTAGATGAGTCACTTCAAATACAAAAGGATGGAATTTTGCTGTATTTCATGAGGTTCTTTTCTAATGGACCCATGTTGACAAAAGCCCTGCGAATTGGAGAGATTATTCCTAACCAGGTCTGTAAAGGAAGCCATATCAAGAACTAACACTTCTGTTACTCTGTAGATCACAACGAGGCATATGCTTGTGTGAAGGACAAGGGTCATGGACTGCTTAACTAAACACAATGGGCATGTGCTGGAAATGCCATGGGGGAGCTTTTCAAACAGTTTGTCATAACATATAGGGTGAGATCTACTCAAACAAATGGATTGACCTTGGTTTCATGTAGGTGCCTTTATCTCTTTCAGGCCATCTTCATAAACATGCTCACATTAAGCTCATCTTTAGGAAGTATTCATGTGGGGCTAACTTTTTGCAATAAGACAGTCAATCTCCTGCCTTCTTCATGATATATGTACTTTGTATTATAATGTGATATACTAAATCTATGATGTGAGTATCCTGTATTTATTATAAACAGAGTTTATTTAATGCTTTCTTCACCCATCTCCTCTACATAAGCAGTTGCCTTGCTTAAAAGGATTGCATCTGAAGATAAAATTTAACATTGCTAATCAGCCCTCCATACCAATTGATTTTTTAAATAGAGTTGCTATTATATTGACATGTGCGCAAATATAGAATAAATACTATCACTGAGTCTGTGCCATCTCTAAAGGGTGGCATACTCTAATAGAAATTCACTATTCTGTTTCTTTCTTAATACAGAAGTATTAGAACATTCCAAAAAAGCATAGTTTTTGAAGTCAAAATGATGTGAGTTCAAATTCTGGGTATATAACTTGTCCAAGATCAAGATTAACCAGGAGATGTGTGACTATGGCAGTTACCTGAACTCCAGACAGTAGTTTCTTTGTTGGCAAAATGAAGTATATGTATGAGAAGGGGAGCAATAGAACCTACCAGAATGGTGAGGAGCCTGTATTAAGCATTCAGTGACAATTAATCATTGTGCATGGGCATGAGGGATCTTAAAAATATTCTAAAATTGGTTTATTGCAATGAGTGCACAATAAATCATGGAACTGGACATTTGAATAAACAATATTTATGATCGATAAGATATACCTCAATCTAGTCAGTTTTGAAACAAGTATTAGTTGTCATTACATACCAACATTACCAACAGTTTCATGTTTTCCTTCCTGAGAATTCTGAGCCCTTTGCATATCTATGATTTGCTTCAATAATGAAAAAGAACTGAGTATCTGAAAATAATGTTGAAGAATATTTCCTGTGCTTCCAATTTTCCTATTACTCATACTGTTCTCCGGGTTTATAGATGCTCAGTTTTACTTTCAACCATTCAATATTCAGGGATCAAGAGACCTGGATTCATATCTTTGCTCTGATATTAATTAGCTAGGGGATTTAAGGATCTTCCCCTCTCTAACTTCAGATTATTCCTCATCTGTCAAAATAGGGAAATGAACTAGCTGATATCTATTTTTACTTTTAAGTCCATAGTCCCTTTCATTCTTCCCAGATTTTCAGATCAATAAGAAGCTGTCTGTATGTGGGAATTTTGCAGCATGATGTTGAACTAGACTTTATTGTTGTGTCTCAGGCATAACCTATCGCTCCTTTGCCCATGTCATATCCTGAGGAAATATATTCATAGGGAAAAGGGAGAAGAAAATCCTGCTCGGCATCTGTGTTAGTGCCACACCTAAGACAACATTCCTATGAGTAAGGCTGGCCCATGCCTCTGTCATATAGACCAAAGTGACCATAAACCAAAGCTGCTTCATTTTTTCAATAACAGCAGTGAGAATATAAAGCATTTGGTGTCAAAAGATTGAAAATTAAGTACACCACTTCCCATTGGGAATCATGGACAAGTCATTAACTTCCTTAAACATTAGTTTCCTGGTCTTTAAATGGGTTGAATAACCCATATCTTCAGTGTGATAAAAATTAAGATATATCATGTGAGAACCTCTCGCTCATCCTGAGAACTTAACAGGCACGGAATAGATGAACCAGTGACACACTGACAAAACATGGTTTTCTAGGGTCAACTGTGGTGAATTTCCTAGAACTGGACAGAGTTCTGAAGTGGGAAGTTGAATTAGGCTAATTGAACAGGGACCCCTTTCTTCTTTACTCTTCTGTTTTTCTGTTGGCTCTAATAGAGAGAAACAAGTTAATGAAAAACAAACATTTCCTAGTGAGCTCTCCTCAAACAGCTGAGGGTTGTTGCAAGACTGAGAAAGAAAACAATTTCAACTCAATTCAAAAGGTCAGGAATTAGGATAAGCAAAACAATCTCTTGACAAGAGCCAGTCCCTGGGAAGCAATGAGTGACAGTAGCTCCAGGCCATGTAGCCAATGTGAAAAACAGGAAAAGTCCTGGGAGCAGAGTAAAACAAATCCTCCTCAAAGCTTGGGTTCCATTTCATCACACCTTCCTTCTGGAAGGCCAACAGATGGCTTCAAAGTAATTCATGGGCATGAGTACACTGAATTCTATACTAGGTAGTTTTCTTCCCAGGAAAACAGTTAAAAGTGACTCTGGGCCACATTCAAGTTCAAAAGAATTGCAGCTGGGGTTCTTAAAACCTACCAATTCAAGACCCTTACCAAAGATGTCTTAGGATATTCCTCTCAACCTTCAGTGTACACAATACATGGACTTTGGAAGCAGACAGGAGAGTGAGTAGAAAAATACCTCCTCCAAAATACTAGGAAAATACAAATGGCATGAATATGGAGTTTAAGATGGAGATGCCAACACGATTACGTGATTAAAATTAAAATTAATAATGACTGCAAGTCTTGGTGAGTTCAACTACTATGACTAAAATTTCATACCCTGGGTGGATTAGACAATGGACTATTTTTCTAGTTCTGGGAAATAACCAAAAATATAGGCAGGCACTGCCTGGTCTGGTGATAGTACCAATCTGAGAGAGTACCAGTGTCTGGTTAGAGTACCTTTCTAGTTTGACAGCTGACTAAAGCTGTGTTCTCACAAGGAGAAAAAGAGACAGCAGACTCTTCGGTCTCTTCTTAGAATGGGCACTTATCCCATTCTGAGGAGTCCATCTTCACAACCTCATCTAAATTTGATGAGTGAGACGTCCCAGCCTCCACATATTATTACCTTGAAGTGTAGGACTTCAATAAAGAAATAAAGAACGTTGTGTAGGACACAACGTTCAGTCACTATCATAGAATGAAGGGACATTGTGACACTCCTGCCAAGTATTATGACCAGTCTTATCATAAGGACATACAGGATGAATTCATGGTGAGAGTTCTAGTGAATGAAGGGCTTACACTCTTTAAATTGTCAAAAGCCATGCTAGAAAAGAAAGACCAAGAAACTATAGCAGATTGAAGGAGATGAGACACAACAAATAAATGCATTGTGTGTTCCTAAGTAAGATCAGAAAGGATTAAGAGACTTGGTTGGGACAGCTGTCAACAGTCTGTGAATCACCTGCTAATATGAGGGCTGCCAGAGTCAGTTTTCAAATCTATCACTGCTTCTACATGTATAAACTGGCCTTCTCCCATAAGAGAGTTTGCTCTTCTCTTCCTTGATTTATTTATTTATATCAGTATGTGGGAACAAGCCTATATTTTTTCAGCTTAACTGAGGCAGAACTGACAAAACTGTAGGATATTTCAAAATCCATAGTGCAACGATTTAATATATCTATACTTTGTAATCGGAGTCCTCTTATTGAGTTAATTAATAATTCCATCACCTCACATAATTACTCTTTTTATTTTTTGGTTGAGAATATTTAAGTTCTACTCTCTTAGCAAATTTCATTTGTTATCCAGTGTTATCAACTAGAGTTACTGTTATAAATTGGAACCTCAGATCTTATTCATCTTAAAATTAAACTTCCATACTTTTACCAACTTCTATCCCCCCCCCCTTAACAACAGCTTTTCTACTCTCTTATTTTATGAATTTGTCTGCTTTATTCTGCTGTTTCAATGTGTAAATAATACCATACAGGCAGTATTTGTCTTTCTTTGTCTGGCTTATTTTACTTAGCATAATGCCCTCCAGGTTTATCCATGTGGCTGCAGATGGATTTCCTTCTTTCTCATGGATGAATTATATCCATATATATTCATACTATCTATCATATTTTCTAGATTCATTCATCCATTTATGGACACTTTGGTTGTCTTCATACCTTGGCTATCATAAATAATGCTGCACTAAATATAGATGTACAGATATTTCTTAAAGATAGTGATTCTGTTTCCCTTGGCTGTCTACCCAGAGGTGGGATGGCTAGATCAAGATCATATAATGGTTCTATTTTTAATTTCTTGAAGAACCTCCTTACTCTTTTCCAGAGTGACTGTACCAGTTTCCATTCCCACAGTGCCCCTTTTCCTCTATATTTTTGCCAGCATTTCTTATCTTCTGTCTTTTTTCACGATAGCCAGCCTAATATGGGTGAGGTGCTATCTCAATGTGGTTTTGTTTTGCATTTCCCTGATGATTAGTGATGTTGACTACCTTCTCATGTACCTATTGACCATTTGCATACCTTCTTTGAAAAATATCAAGACTTGCCCATGTTTAATCCTCCCTATATTTTGGGAGGTGGTGGTGGTATTGAATTGTGTAAGTTCTTTGTTGGATACATGGTAACAACGCCAATTTTTAATGCTCAAATTGTCCCTTCTTTGGTCAGTGGTACTTTTAAGCCAAACTGTGTGCCCTTTAGATGTGTGTCCTTCATTCTCAAGTTCTTCGGGATGTTCTGACACAATGTTCGAAGATCATCTTGTAGTTGCTTGTCTCATCCCCAGGTCAGGTCATTTCTTCAAGATGTCTCATTCTTTTTAGTGAAATATTTTGAACTGTTCTGGGCACCCCTTAGGTTTATTGCTCTGGAAGGTCAGGATGTTTGCTTCCAGCTTCTTATAGTGGTCAGAGGTAGGACATATATATATAGACACATACAAATATCCACAATATACAAGTCAAAATGGCTCTTCTGTGATGTCATGTCCCAGCATTTAGTACAATTTAAGCTTAACAACTTGACATACATAAATATTGCAAAACATATAAAATACTAGTCAAGAATTTTATTTTTTCCATTTCCATTATACTGACTTGATTTTGGGAAACTCAGTAACACATCTTTCCTGTTAATTTTAGTTGCTATGATTTGAGATGACAAACCTTAATTGATAACCAACAATTAGAAACTAACTTTTAAGTAAGAATACAAGGCTTATAAGTCACTAAACCTTTATACTTTTGGCAGTGTGCAGCATTTACGTATCTGAAGTACTTAAAGCATCAGAGTGTCTTGGGACACGCTGATGTTTAACAAGACTGTTGAGCTCAAATTGATAACTTGCCATTTCAATCTCACACAGCAAGGTGCTGGATTCAATTAATTAGCCTATTTGTGCAGTGGGACTGGTGTCATGACCATGCAGCCTGCTACACAGAACACCCTGCATTACCCCAGTTCTTCAGACAAAAAGACATTGCAGCTGCCCTCCACAACCCATTTCTGATATCTGAGACTGAGACAGTTAAAGCACTGACATCACTTGCTTTTCTATTCCACATTTGTCTCCTGATCCTTATCAATTAATAATAATAATTATACTAACTTCAACATGATTACTGAAATTGCCAAGTTCAGACATTGCTTTAAATGCTCTCAGTATATACTCTTATTCAACTCTCTTGTATTCTCACCCTATAAAATAAACACATAAAACATGGCACCTCAGCAATGTAAAACCAAGGCAAACAGTTTAAGTTCATTGCCCAAAATCAACTGAAGGCAGAGTCAACATTTCTGTCCTAGACACAGGCTCTTGGTGAGTATACTAAATTTCCCCTGTGACTTCTGTCTCTTCATTCACATTTCAAACACCTGCAAGTGCAGGAATAGTATTTTTTTTCTTTCTTTTGGACCTACTGTAGCTTATAGAATAGTCAATATTTTAACTCAACACATTTGAGTAAAATGAAATCAGAAGGACAGAGTCAGAAAACAAATTGCTCCATAGGCTCATAGGGTCAGGGTGTCCCCACATTCAAGAACATACCTTCTGCATCAGAAGATTGCTCAAGATGTTGTTTGGGAGACTTTGGTAAATACTGTGCTTTGATTAAATGTGATTTCAGTATTGGGTGGAGGTCTTTCCAACGTAGGCACAAATTATTCCACTTACAAATATTTTTAACATTCAGGCTTAAAGAAGTGGAAAATGGTAGGAAAGACAAAATAATGTAAGATATAACAATGATTTCTCTTTGTTTTACGTTATCACGGAGAAGTTTGTGTTCAGCACACACCAGTCTAACCGCAATAGTTACTAGTTGTTTCTACCCGTTTGCGGATAAATCAATGGAAAATGAAATCTTTGTTCTAGATATTATATAAGAACTCTATTAGCAAAATTTAAGGTTTTTAACAAGTTGTTTGTCTAATGGAAAGATGTCCTCCTATACACACAAGCACAAATTATTTGAGGAAATCGTTATATTCTCCCTAAGCTCCAAATTGATCCCTATTTTGAGGTTTATTCTTGAATTAGAAGGAAGAATTTCATAGGTGAGTTCTCCCAGAACCAGATTACAGGATAATGAGGCAAATTTGGGACACATCATGTCTAATTTACCCCACTCTTGGGTCTTTTATTCACCTTTTTCCTATTCCTGGAGTCTGAAATAAGAAATTAAGAGAATTTCCTCACCCCAGGAGGGATGAGTTTGAGAGGGCTATTGTTATTAATCCAGTTGCGGACTAAGTAACTAATCCAGGATTCCAGTGGCAGACATTCTAAAGTCATATTTCCCAAAGTATTTTTCACTTGACTCTCAGTTTCCTAGAAGCAGACACTATGTTTTATCTTAGAAGTGGAGGTAATATAAGTAATAGCTACTGTTTATTCAGCAACCACAAAGAACAACCACATTTTGCTTCTGCACACTCTAATTCTCACTGCAGTCCTTCGAGACAGTATGATGGCTCTCTCCATATTCCAGGTGAGGAACTGATACTTAGAGAGTTTATAATGCAGCTAAGCTTTGGTGGTTGGCAGTAGGATTAGGATGTTAACTGTCAAAATTCTGACTTGTCTGAAGCCTGAATTCTTTCTACTAGGCCACATCCCACACTTAGCTCTTCCCACTAACCAACCTCAGGGATAGTACCAGCATGTAGGAAAATTCAACTGTGATTGTAAATAGGATTGAACAAGAGTGGGTCATAGCAGCATCGATACACAGTAGGTCCAGGGGTGGACATGGGGAGATTTGAAGTAGAGGTAAAAACTCATCTATAGTTGGAGACCTCAAATAAATGAAACCAGTTCTTCATGCTTTCTTTCCAAATGTTAAAATGAAGTAGTTACACTTGGTCATTCCTTTACTGCTCTGTAATTTTACTTTATATTTCTTCCTTCTGAACTCTTACTAGAAAAACTGAAATTTCTAGTCCCACTAACCTTCACCCTACTACTAGTACTTCCCCACGTGGCAACACAATCCTCCCATTTACATTTGAAGCAGGTTTTATGAAAAGTACTTTAATCAATGAACTATTTTTAGTAAAGAAGATACTTGGCAAATAAAGGTGACATCATAAGCGACTGCCATTGAGAAAGGAACACTCAAAACATAAACAATGTGCCCAGGAATTAAAGGGAGAGTCCATATTTACACATTCTCTTTATCTTCCTCTTTTTCATTAAAACAAATAAAGAATGATTTTTTTTTTTAATAGAAAGCATTAGCATTGAAGATCAGCATACACTGGAACTTGAAGTCAAATTCTCCCTAAAATAGAAAGCCCCTGACAAAAGCTATTCATTCCATCACCATCTCACATGAAAGAGGGGCTTCTGTTTTTATAGATTAAACACTATTTTCTGCAAATGTTCTTGAAAATAAAGGGGGGGGGAGTGGTTAGCAAACATGTATTTCTTTTTAAATGTATTTATTTCTTACTTAGGCCAAAGTCCAAATGGGAACTAATATCAGGATTTGACAAAGAAAAACCAAAGGAAAAAAGGCTAATGCTGAATCTCTGGGGAGACTGAACACATTTTCCACACTGGAGTTTGAAAATTAACACCTTCAAGAACTAGCAATCATTAGCACGTCAAGAATTAGGGTGCTACTTTCAGCCAGTTAATGAAACAGTTCTCTTTATTTGTTTTTTGCACAATGCAGCAGCATTAGGCAGGCTTACAGAGACAGAATCTCAGGGAGGTCAATAGAAGTTCACCTGTCAAAAATAGAAGTACTGACCTATAAAGAATTTTTTCCAATGTAATCTTTTCAGGGTCTGCGAGTATTGAGAAGAAATACAACTGGCAGGGGCAGACACTGAGGGTTAGAAGCTGAGTGTGGTCAGGTACCTGCACTCATCATCCAGGCCTTTGTGGGGGTCTCTGCTCATTTGGGGTATACCCTCACCACAAGACCCAGCAAACACAGGCTGCAGTGTGTTCATGCCCTTGACCCTTCAACAGGGCTCAAACATCTCCTAAAATAGAAAACCCGAAGCTTTGTCCCCATACTGCATTGATGAAAAGGGATTGAATGATTTGGTGAAGATGGTCCATTTTGGAAATACAAAATCCACTTTCAGAAGGTTTTCTGTCTTGGAATAAAATACTTATGAAAGCTTCTACTAAAAACATTAGAAATTGCTAATTCTCTATCTGGAAATGAACAGCACTTGATAGAGAGCAAATATGCTCTCTTCTAAAGAGATAGGAGGGAATATGTGTAAGGAAAAGAATTCTCCCACCTCCAGGAAGTTTCACTGTGTGCCTTATAACATTTAACTTATTCACTATGAACAAATTGAAAATACAGATTTTAAAAGGTAGCATGAAAATCTTAGAATCACCCAGAGAAATACACTGTGAATATTACCTCTCCCCAGCTTTTTCCCCCCATGTACACAACTGTGCACATATTTTAGATAAGAATGTAATCAAATTACATATCACTTCATAACCTTTTTTTTTCACTTAAAATACATTGTGAGCATCTGTTCACATGAAAGACTTATTCCTCCAACATCATCTTTAATGATTCTATGAAATTTCATGACATGGGTTGATGGAGTACTCTCTGCTCATTTAAATTGCTATAAATTTGTAATTTTTACAAAGAATGTTGTGATATAAATTCTCCCGCTAAATATTTACTCTCTTCCATATTTGTTTGTTTGTTTTTGAATCAGTTTACAAATATGGAATTGTGTTGAAGTAATTCTGAGCTCAACTGAGAGCCTTTGTTTTTTTTGGAAAAACTGTTACCCAGATATCAGGAGCTGAAATGTGCTGTTCTTAATGATTGCTTACATGGAACACAGTTTTGTTAGCTCCTTGGTAGCTCTTATCTTTTTCCACTTTCCAGTGTGTTCTTGCCTATTTGCAGGCAGCCAGCCAAGTGGTCTAGGTATTGAGATAGTGATAAAATGACAATGTTGTGATATCTAATTGGAAAACCCTTTAGGAGCAATTTCCTATTGTTTCAAAAGATCATCTTAATCTTGTTCTCACTTGTCATTTTCTTTTTAATTTGGATTTTTCTCAAAGAAGCATTCATTTTGATGTCTTGGGTGATAAGCCAGTTCCTTTGATTCCTCCAACAACCTAGTGAGAGAGATAATTTTTTTCCACAATCATGTAATTCATGCTTGTGAATTTTGAATAATTGAATACTTTTGAGAAATTGAGAACATAGGATTCCATTTTTTTGTTTGTTTGTTTGTTTGTTTTTTGCAGCGTTAGGGGGCATGTGGGAGGACATCTTTCTAATTTGACCCCAGATCCAGTTCAGGCTAGTGAGATTGAGTCAATATTTTTCACACATGGGAAAGATAAAATTCCCATTTATTTATAATAGATCCCCTTTTAAGAAAGCCTTGATATATTTTGTTGTCTAAAGCCAAACACCCACAAGATAGTTTTATCTTCTATACAAAATCCTCTGAGAATAAAACATGACCCTGGTTAAGACTGACTTACTGAAAAATTGAAATGCAGACAAGATCCTCAAAAGCCTGAATTCTAAAATGTCAGTTAAGAATTAAAATAATTGTCAGATAATATTAAGATAAAGTTCATTATGTTGATGCTTTAGTATTTTTTAATCCAAAAGATTGAATCATTTAAAAACATCTGTTCTCTCTCCATCTGTCAAAGGTGTGACTAAACAACAACAAAAGACAAAAAATAATTTTGTTTTATACAAAGTCTGGAAAGATCTCAGCATTTGTTCAGGTGCCATATTATTGGTGCTTTCTAAGCTCTTGTAGATCCATTTGGGGCTGTGATCCAGAACACAAGGCATAATTTTCTCACATTTCTTCAATCTAGTTTCCTAT
>PVHY01009465.1:14022-56419 GCA_004024945.1 Uropsilus gracilis
GAGGTGAGACATGCCTGGTGACTGTCATCCCAGACCTCCTTCTGTCCAGAGATAGTGTGTGCATTAATGCATGCATGTCTTGTGCCTTGGGACCCCAAACCATACAGCATACAAAACATTCAGCTTCAAAGAACCAAATATCTCTCAACCTCTAAGTGTAAGATGTGTCTTGAACCTTGTTGTGCATCTACCTTAAAGGAAATTTGCTATAATTCTTGTTTGTGAAGGGCAGGTGGACAAGGGAGCTTGTTGTCCTGTTTTGCAGTGTCAGTACAAACTCTGTAATCTTTGTCACTATTAGGGATACAACTTCTGCAGTGTCCCTCTCTACACCCAAGATTTCAACCACCACCTGAATCAGTGAGCAGCCACATTTCTGCCACTCTGAAAATACAAAATTTTTTATTTTGTTTAAGATTTTTGAAATTTTTTTTATTTAAAACTTGCACATACATTTCCATTTGTAATTAGAGAATGCAAGGATGCAATAGAAGTTATGAATTATTATATTATTTATCATATATGAATTTCATTTTAGGAAAAGCTTTCTGAAGGTGCAGATCTCCAAGAATGGTATAGTATGGATTTGTAAGGTTGCATCTCTGAAGACGTTTTATGTGCAAAAAAAAAAAAATCATAGTAATGGGAATACGGTAAGAGTGGTGTAGGTTTGAAAGAATTAGGGATGAGGCACATAGACAGGGTCTAAAGATGCAGACACTTTAGGATGTTAATAGAAGATCTGGAAGCTGGAAGGTAGAAAGTGTATATCAGATACAGGCCCATGGCTGTGATGGTTAGGAGGAGGCATCTAGTGACTGGTGTTCTCTTAAGAAGAGAAGATTAGACAAGAGAACACAGAGGGAAGATCACGTGAGGACACAGGAAGCTGGTCAGCCATCTGTAAGTCAAAGGAAGGAACCTCAGATGAATCAAACTTGTAAAAGATACTGTCTCCTTCATGTATTATTATGTGCACAGACACTAGAGCTACATAAATTACAGACACGTTACAAAATCTCTTAGCAAAGTTTAGTTCCTTCCTGAGATTAGAATACATTTTTATGTAAGTATGTTCACTGACTTGTCAAGTCTTTTTAGGATGGAAGATAAGTACCATTCACATTCATTGTCTAAAAACATAAGTTTGTGTCCTGCTCATACCAGACACTCAGTGGACAGCTGTTCTTAGCAGTTTACTCTCTGAACTACAGTAATTCACTTTATCATCACAGGAGCCCTTTCAGGAAGGGGAGGTTTGTCCAGCATTTATTTCACTCCAGTAATAATATTTCATTTTTCTCTTCCAGGTTATCATACAGTCCAAGTTGGATATGAATGTACTGGAGGAAAACAACGTGGATGGAGATACTGAGTGGTGAGTATTTTTGATCAATTGAAGAAAGAAAACCAGAGACCATCAGTTAAATTTTAGGCTCACTTCCAAATTCTTCTTAACTTGAGGGCTTCTTGCTATGGCCTCACTGGGCCTTCTTTATAGACTTAGATAGTGAATTTTAGGGGATACATGGGGTGCTGAAATAATAACAGCAGACTAAATTAATGGAGTGTACACATGTGAGATTTCTTGGAGTCAACCACTTATTTATCCTTCCTTTATTTCAGCAAACATTCATTATACTAGATACAGATCAGCACTGGGGACATGCTGTTCTCAATTAATCACGGCTCCAGGTTAAACAGAACCCTGAAGTCTTATCCAGCAATGGCAGAAAAGAAATAAAAGAAATTTCACAAAGAATGTGAAAGGAGTTATAATCGTAGCCATTATGTCTGAACAATTAGATAGCAGCAAGAATCACCTTATTTAGTTACAAAATTTCTCCTTGTAAAACTTGCTTCACCTGGGATCATTTAGATTAGGTTTCTGCATGGCTGTTACCTCTTCCAAGGAAGAAGCATGTTTTATCTGATGCAGCCTGTCCCTGCTGTGAATTTCCCCATTGCACTAATAAATCTGTAGAGAGACTATACTGCAAAATCATTCAGCTAATATCATATTATTCTTCTATCACTTGCCTATTGATAGTAAGATAATTTTATCAGGGGAGAAATGACCTTTAAAAACTCATATAAGGAAAAGATGCCTTCAAACAATAAAGATCTCTCCATCTTTTCTCTTTCCTTTTATAGACACCAGTTCAAAGGAGATACATACTAACAAAGTGGACTCATCCGGAATATTGCTGAGCTGAAGCTGCCAGTTTTGTAGGCAATGGAGTTAGGAAGGTATTTCCAGTGAAAGAAATTCGGGTGCATGAGTTTTACAGGAGGAAAAACAAAACAAACCTGTTTCCTTCAACTTAAAAAAAAACGATGAATCTTTTCTGTCTGCATCTGTAACCTGGTTAAGACAAAGAAGGTTTTGAGTTCTGGAGGCAGGGGGCTGTTGGATCTGGCTTTGGTGACATTTTTGTGGGAATAGTTTTCTTCATTGTTTGTGGCTTACATCATAACGGCCTCCTAGAAGCAAAGAAGGAGAGACTTCCTTTAAGGAGAAATGAGAAACACTTTCACCCAGCTCTGCAGACGTGGCCAGCTGAGTAACATCTATTTGTCATTCCTGTCTCAGTCCCTGTGGTCTGTCAGCATCACCACTGCTGATCAATCTCACCCACCCACCTTGGGGGCATTGACTGCTCCCACCACCTGCATATACATCAACTACCTCACTTTTGATATTTCCTGCTCTTAGTTCAACAGCATAGCTCAGTAGGGGTGGAAGTAGGGAGGCATCTGGGGAAGGGCTGGGTGAAAAGCAAGTATGTCTGGTTGTCACAGTGATTTAGAAGGTACTGCCAGCATTTGGCAGTGGCTAGCTGGTGCCACGGGGCATTCCTGAGATGCAAAGACTGGCCAACGAAGAGGAGTATCGTCCTTCTCTCTTCATGCTTGTATACTCAGCTGGACATTCATGTAAACAAAAATCTATCTTATACTCCTCTGAGCCTATAATCTAATCTAGAATCCATGTTACATACAAAGTAAATTTCTGTACTTTCATATACACTGAATTTTCCAGGAATGCTACTATTGTGTATATAGAAGGAAGGTTGCACTTCATTTTCTTTATAACCTATGAATTGATCACTCTTTCAAAAGTAATGTTTCTTTTGGTAATTGAGTCAACAAAACAATAACAATAAAATAATAAAAGCCTACAACTGTGGTTGTCACACATTCAAGGTGACTCCACATGTAGGTTAGACATTTGGTGATTTTATTATATTGAGCAGTATCTGACCGTTTGTATATTGAAATGTATCTTGTTTTCTTATGCAATCCTTCTGTTTTACATTACAAAAGAGTGTTATATTATTTTTTTAAGTATGTAAACGATGAGATATTAAGAAATTTGGCTATTCATATTTTATGACACTTTGTAGCAAAGGAAGTATTGAATGTGATAAATTTTGGCCTGGTATAAAGACTAGATGATAATAATAATAATAATAATAATAATAATAATAATAATATTGGATGTGATAAATTTTGGTCTGGTATAATAGGCCAAGTAATAATAATAATAAAGTCTATTATACCAAACCAAAACTTCCCTAAAATTCTCATTTATCATTCTGGTAACAACCACATGTATACTTCTATCACTAGTTCATGACAGAATGCCTCCATCATAGAAGACACCAATATAAGACAAGGTTTATTTAATGCAGGCTACTTTCATATCTTGTTTATTGTTAATTGAAACCTTTAAAATAGGTTACAGTTCTAATTAGAAAATTAATTTCCTCTAAACTATTTTAAGGGGTACCCAACAGCAATAAAATCTGCGTTGTAAGGCATCAATCATTTATATAACAAAGACCAAGTTACTTAGATCTGGGAATTTGATATATGAGGAAGATCATTCTATAATCGAGTAAGAGAATAAATGACTCAATGAGTGGTGTTGAGATATTTGGCTATTCATATTTTTTAAAAAGTAGCTAACTACCTCACACAGAGTACAAAAACTCTATCCAGATGAAACAAAAACATAGATCTAAAAAACAAAACTTTGAAACTTTTAGAAGACTATATAGAACTATATTTTTGTGAACTTGGAATAAGGAAGGATTTAAGCCAAGAACTAAAATGTACCAATCATTAAAAAAAAAGCAAAAAAACAAAAAAAACTTATGTTTGAAGATCTCTTAATGGCAAGGCACCAAGTTTTATGTTCCTCATACAGCAGATTTAAAGAAAATGTTAACAGTGGATTTAACTCAAGAGGTATCCAGAATATATGCTTACAAGTCCTGTAAGTTAATAGGAGACAAAAATTACTAATGCAAAGAAAGGTATGACAAAGAAATCAATCAAGAATCTCAAATGATGAAAAGATCCAAGGAAAGGTGTTCAATTTCACTAATAATCAGAAAAATGAGAATGGGAATGTAGACTGTTTTGCACCCTTTACATCTGTTTTACACCCTTTAGTTTGGAAAAAAAATGAGCACAACTGATGTTGAAAATGTTATAACTAGCCAGACCCTCAAATGTTGCTGAGAACAGAATATTAATACCACCATAGAGAAAAATTTTCCATACCTCATGAATTTAAATGCTAACAGAGTGCATGATTCACTAAATCCATCTCTACATGACTGTCAGTAGAGTATATTTCAATTTTTTAAACAGACCATTGTAGGAAGTATCTTTTACTGAATTAGCTAGTATATATACCTTTGTAGATAAAAAACAATGCTTAAAAGGTGGTATGTACTTAAATGTTTCAATATTGCTCTATCTTATTTTAAAATCTTGGTAGTAACTTGATAGGTTTATTTCACAGTCACTTCTGGATTGCAATCATACACTCCAAGAGAAATATAAACATCCAGAAGGTGTGTACAAGGGTGTTCATCATGACACTGTATTAATAACACCTTAAAACTCACAGTCATAGACAGGTAGATTTTTTGAGGTCATAGAATGCAGAATTGTTGAGTCATTTCAGTTATTCTTGTGCTCTCTTCTACAGTTGCAGTAACTGAGGGTGAGAAAAATGCCATGGCTTAGTCAAGGACACACTGAGAGGTGCTGACTTGTCCCCAGAATTCTGTTCTCCTTACTTCTCAGCAATTTCCTCTCAGACTTGCTATTCTGTGTCTTTGAAAAATAGGTAAAGCGCCAAACCATTGATGTTTATTTCAAAGCTAACTATATTATTGGGGGGCTGTAATAAAATACTTTTGTCATGAGGTCTTTGAAGTTCTTTGAACTTCTTGGAATAAAGGTCTCATCTTAATGTGATGATATTGCTCCCTTTTAAGTCAATCTCTAGGTTTTAGGTGGTAATCTCCTGTCCATCCTCACATCGACTTCAGATTCCTAGTGTTTCTTTCCACCATCCATTAAACATCCCATGCCTACCTATAACAATTTGAACGTCTACCTGAAACCAAGCTATAGTTGTCACTATAAATTTCTCTTGTAATAGCTCAATTTAATCATTTGCTAATAAAATGTCTCAGCTGGCAAATGCTAATGGTGATTGAATTACACCATGATACCAGGTCATGAGCAGCAGTAAATTCAAGGAATCAATTGAAGAATCCAAATGAAAAGACACACAAAATAGCAATCAACTCAAAACTAAGACTGAAAGAAACATGTTCAATATGTATGGTTGGAATATGCCGAGATGAACAATGATATGAAAAATGTATGTATAGTTTATAGATGTACTCTCAATGAGAATTATATAAACTACAATTCCATAAGGGATGTCACTAGATGTATTATTAAAAGTATGTTCCGAGTGCAATTAAGGCTATGAACTATGATTAAGTAAAGTGAAACAGGTTAATTGCTGAATTTTTTAGGAATCTACCTTTTAAATATTTATTGTGGTTCTCCCACAAATAATTTCCCAATGTTTCACTGCTTTATTTAATAATGAAATGTACTATGTATTTTTCCCAAAACATTAATTAACATCTCCCCAAACTGTTTGCAAAAATTCATCGAAAAATATCTCACTAGGGGGAAAATTATATACAAGAAAGAAAATGAGCAAATAGTGAAGAGAATATAAACATTAGAAAATATAACACAAAATAACAGAAGAAAATCATGGCATTTACACCACTAGAGATGTCAACTGTTGAAGTTAATAATGACCTCTAACTGAAATGAGCAATTCTTAGATTGAAAAAACAAGTATTTTTAATTCAAGAGATATTGGTCAAAAAAATAGAAAGTTAGAAGGACAGAATTTTCTACATAAATTTTAAGAATGAAAAGGGAAGGAAAGAAAAAATGAAAAAAATAAGGAAAATAAGGTGAAAATAAAGGAGACTACTAGGTTGCAAAATTGATATCAAGAAGAACAAAATTTATGACAAAATTAAATTTAAAAATTGGGGAGAAACCCACCAAAAAGTATACTTGGCTATGAATCTATATGGTCTAAGCGACCTAGAATTGAAATATACAAATAAATATTTTATTAGATATAAAAAATTATCTTGAAAATTATTATTATAGGTAATTAGCCCACATGCCCTTTTTTAGTCTTCAAAAGAGAGAAAATTCCTTACAGGTTTGATAACAAAAATATACAAAGAACTCACACAACTTAACAAAAAGTCAAGTCAAAAAGTGGGGAAAAGAACTGAAAAGACACTACTTCTCCAAAGAGGGAAGAGAAATGACCTACAGGCATATGAAAAATGCTCAACATCACTAGCAATCAGAGAGATGCAAGTCAAAACTACACGAGATACTAACTTACACCAGTAAGAATGGCTCATATTAAAACAAAAACAAAAACAAAACAGACAACAAGAAGTGTTGGCGTGGATGTGGAGGAAAAGCAACACTCCTACACTGCTGGTGGGAGTGCAAACTAGTGCAGTCACCATGGAAGGGTGTGTGGAGGACCCTCAAACAACTGAGGGCTTGATCCAGCAATTCCACTACTGGTAATTCGATCAGCAATTTGATCCAGCAATTCCACTACCGGTAATCTCCCCAAAGGACAAAAAACACTAATTAAAAAGACACGTGTACCTGGATGTTTACATTATTTGCAATTTTCAGGATATGGAAAAACTCAAATGCCCCAAAACTGAAGAATGGCTGAAAAGATGTGGTATATCTATGCAATGGAATATTATTCATCAATCAAAGAAGACAAACATGTCATTCGCAGCAACATGGTTAGAGCTAGAAGGAATCATATTAGTGGAAATAAGCCAGAAAGAAAAAGAGAAATACAGAATGGTATCACTTATATGAGGGCTATAGGGCAAACAAACAAAAAAGAAAACCATAAAATGGTCAATGGAATTGAGGCATAGAGCAGGAGAGGAGAAGGGGGTATGAGTGGGGGAGAGGGAGGGCACAAGAGATAAAGATGATGTGGGTGACAGTGTGGTGTGGTGTGAGAGCCTCAGGGTAGACAAAGATGTGATATATATATACATGTATGTATGTATGTATGTGTGTATGTGTATATATATGTGTGTGTGCAATCAAGAAAAAAATGTTAAATTCAATAGTGAAAAAAAGAGAGAGAAAATTCCCATGCCATTTAAATTGTCCTATTTCACAGGAAAATACAGAAAGTGTACTAGTTCAGTTCACCAGACTAGTCTCATCTTATTGCATAACCTGTCAAAAAGCATACAAGAAAAATCAGACCTCTTATGAATATGCATGTCATTACAAAAATCCTAAGCAGAATATAAACAAATCAAAATAAGTAATCTGTTAAAAGAATTATACATCATGGCCAAGTAAACTCACTGTGCTATTGTGACAATAGTTCAATAACAGAAAATAATTACCACTCGTTATGCACTAGGTCAAAGTGAAACACTCAAAAGTCCATGTAGTTTTAAAAATCATTTTGGTAAAATTAGATATTCAGTCTTAATTACTTTCTTAACGTCTTGGTAAACTAAATATACAAATTCAAAATAATAAAGTAGTAGTTGTATAATAACTTCTAATATCATCCTTATGGTACCATATGTTATATTTCCACTGTTATTAGAATTAATGATTATTTAAAATAATACATTACTAGCTGTTATTATTGCCATGTATCATTGCTCTGAGAATTCATGTAAATACACTGGGATATGAAAAACAAAAACTGTGGGACAAATATGGTATCTAAATAAATTCTCCACTAGAAGGAACCAGGGCTCCTTGGGAAAATGGCTGACATGTGGTCTGGTGAAAAGGATGTACAAAATGGGACATCTTGTGATGTCAAAAGATAAAGATTTGACATACCATCTTGAAAGAATTACTGAACCAATTTGAAGAGACTCCTATTGTCACTATGATTGGATGAGCTAAGCATCAAAAACAATAATGACAACAATGGATTAAACTTGTCTAAATATATTTAAATGTATGAACTCATAACAATACTAAAGAAATTGATTGCATTTGCAATATTCTGTGAATATGTCCATTATTTTGAAAATTTGCAAATAAAGTAAAATGATACAATAAATAATCAATAATCATTATTTTGAAAATTTACAAATGAAGTAAAATGGTACAATAAATAATCAATTATAGAAAGAATAAAATTTTGGATCATGATTGGTTTAGTTTTTTAAACCAGTGAACACTATTTGAAATCTACCTCGGGACATAAGGAAATTGAATGTGCAGTCCTGTATTGAAAATGATTTTGAAAAAAATTAACTAAAAACAATCTGAATTTTAATATTGAAGGGAATTTGAATATAGCTTAGTCATTAGATAAGATGAAATATTATTGACATGAAAATATTAACCAAAAAAACCCTAAACTAATATGTGCAATGAGTACTCATTTGGGTATAAAAGATAAAAACCCTAAAAGCTGCCCTCCACAATCTTAAAGGGGATATTCTGTGAGTAGTAGAATTTAATGCTATCATGTATTTATGTTGGTTCTCTGTATATTTTACAATTTTCTAAGGTGCATATATCTTTTTTTAGCATAAAGTGTGATTGTAAAAATGTAATATATGGTAAATACTTCACTTATAAGAAAATAAAAATAAAAATAAATTAGAATGACTAGTGAAGTTTTAGATTTTCTTAGAGTTAAAATACACACTATGCATTTTCACATCATTCCAATTATGCTGCTTTTTTAAATCTTAATTTTATCATGGTACTAAAAGCAACAGCCACTAAAGAAAATTGACAATTAAATGAAACTACCTACCTTCTGTAGTTTAGGGATAATTGAATGGCAACTGTTGAACAAAGGGTAAAATTTTAACAAACAACTTAACAGCCTTAATACATAACACAAATTCTTATAAATTAATGAAAAAAAAAATTCTCTCCTCCATGAAACAAAGGCAAATGATCTTAATGGACATATCTAAGAATTATTAAGTGAGAATTTTTTTCAAAAAGCATTAGGTTCTCAGTCATCACAGGCAGTTCGTAGGCATACAAGAATATCATTCATGGTCTGAACCTCAAAATGGGACTACAATTCACATATCTTCCAGGGTGACTGTGTACTTGTATGAAGCAAAACATATAATGAGGAGAGGGAATGAGTAGTGGTAGGAACTTGCTGAACAAGAGCATACAAGTTTTGTCTGAGAAAAACAAATTACTGTTTTTATTTAAATTTTTTAATTTGCATATATGTGTATTTATATTTATATTACATTATTGCATTATTGTGTACCCGGGGGCTTTCCCACTTCGCTAACACCTGTTAACCATCCTGATCTTTGTGCTCTTCACCTCCCCTACATTCTTCACCCCCCCCACCGCCCCTGCTCCATTGTTCAGTCCCATTGATTGTTTTTACTTTTTCTTTTTCATTTGTTTGTTTTTCCCTATATCCATCATATAAGTGAGACCATCCTGTATTTCTCTTTTTCTTTTTGGCTTATTTCTGCTAATATGAGTCTTTCTAGTTCCATCTATGTTGCTGCAAATGACATGTGTTTGTTCTCCTTGATGGATGCATAGTATTCCATGGTGTATATATACCACATTTTTTAAAGCCAATCATTTGTTTTTGGGCATTTGGTTTGTTTCCAAATCTTGGCAATTTTAAATAGGGCTGCAATGAACATGCGCGTACAGGTATCCTTTTGAATTAGTGTTTTCATGTCCTCAGGGTAGATTCCTAGTAGTGGGATTGCAGGGTCAAATGGTAAATCCACTTTCAATTGTTTGAGGTTCCTCTACACAGTCTTCCATAGTGGCTGGACCAGTTTGCATTCCCACCAGAAGTGTAAGAGAGTTTCTTTTTTTCCACATCTGCATCAACACTTGTTGTCTGTTTTATTTATGTGGGCCATTCTTACTGGTGTAAGATGGCATCTCAGTGTGGTTTTAATTTGCACTTCCCTGATAATTAGTGATGTGGAGCATTTTTTCATATGCCTATTAGCCATTTGTATCTCCTCTTTGGTGAAGTGTCTTTTTAGTTCTTCTCCCCACTTTTTGACTGAATTTTTTGCCTTGTTTTTGTTATAGGAGTTCTTTGTGAATCTTTGTTATCGGATCCTTGTTACTTGTCTGGAGGGCAAAATTTTCTCCCAGTCAGTTGGATTTCTTTTTGTTTTGTTTATTGTCTCTTTTGCTGTACAGAAACTTTTTAGTTTGATATAGTCCCAACTGTTTATGTTTTCCTTCATTTTTTTGCCAGCCATAGTTGTTTCCCAAAATGGATTTCTGAGGTGAAATTCGTGAAAGGTTTTGTCCAGGTTTTCTTCTATGTATTTTATGGTTGCAGGTCACACTTCCAGGTCCTTTATCCATTTTGAGTTAATTTTTGTACAGGGTATGAGGGTGTTGTCCTGGTCCATTTTTTTACAGGTTTTGATCCTGTTTTCCCAGCACCATTTACTAAAGAGGCTATCCTTATTCCAGAGTATGTTTTTTACCCCTTTGTCAAAAATTAGTTGACCATATATGTGTGGTTTTATTTCTGGCTATTCGATTCTGATCCATTGGTCTGTTTATTTTTGTATCAGTACCATGCTGTTTTAAGTATTATGGCCTTGTAGGATAGTTTGAGGTCTAGAATAGTAATACCTCCATTCTCTCTTCTGTTTGTCAAAAGGGTTTTGGATATTTGGGGTCTTTTGTTGTTCCATATGAATTTCAGTAATTTTTGTTCTATCTCTTTAAAATATGTCATTGGGATCTTTATTGAAATTGCATGAATCTGTAGATTGCCTTTGGTAGTATGGCCATTTTGATAATGTTGATTTTTCTGATCTATGAGCAGGGAATGTCTTTCCATTTTGTTAACATCATCTTCTATTTCTTTTAAAAATGTTTTATAGTTTTCTTTATATAGGTCTTTTACTTCTTTTGTTAGGTTTATTCCCAAGTATTTGATTTTCTTTGGTGCAATGGTAAATGGAGTGTTTTTTAAAATTTCTTCTTCTTCTGATTGATTCTTTGCATATATGAATGTTGTTGATTTTTGTGTGTTGATTTTGTATCCAGCTACCTTACTGAATCGGTTTATTATTTCAATCAGCTTTTCTGCTGATTTTTCTGGGTTCTCTACATAGAATATCATATCATCCGCATATAATGATAGCTTTATTTCTTCTTTCCCTATTTGGATTCCTTTTATGTCTTTCTCCTGCCTTATTGCTCTACCCAGGACTTCCAGAACTTTGTTGAAAAGCAGTGGAGAGAGTGGGCATCCTTGCCTGGTTTCAGACCTTAATTGGGATGGTTTCAGTTTTTCCCTATTGAGGATGATATTTGCTGTGGGCCTGTCATATATAGCTTTTATTATGTTGAGGTATGTTCCTTTTGTACCAATTTTTTTCCAGTGCTTTCATCATGAAAGGATGCTGAACTTTATCGAATGCTTTTTCCACATCTATTGATATGATCATATGGTTTTTATTTTTCTCTTTGTTGATGTGATGGATTATGTTGATTGATTTTCGGATCTTGAACCATCCCTGTGCTCCTGGGATGAATCCCACTTGGTCATGATGGATGAACCTTTTTATGCAATGTTGGATTTGGTTTGCCAGGATTTTGTTTAGAATTTTTGCATCTGTGTTCATTAGGGAGATTAGTCTATAGTTCTCTTTCTTTGCACTATCTTTATTTGGTTTTGGAATTAGTGTAATGTTTGCTTCATAGAAGGTATTTGGTAGCTTTCCTTTTTTCTCAGTTTTTTGAAAGAGTTTTAAGCAGTGTTATTTCCTCTTTGAAAATTTGGTAGAATTCATTTGTGAAAACATATGGACCTGGGCTCTTGTTTTTAGAAAGAGTTCTGATGAGTGCTTAATTTCACTGTTTGTGATTGACCTGTTTAAGTTTTCTATTTCTTCTTTGTTCAATTTTGGATGACTTTATTGTTCTAGGAATTTGTCCATCTCTTCCAGGTTGCTGTATTTGTTTGCATATAGATGTTAGTAGTAGTCTCTAATTATCTTTTGGATTTCTGCTGGGTCTGTTGATTACAAAGAAAAGAAGAGAGAAAACTCAAATAAGCAGGATCATAAATGGGAAGGGAGATATTTACAACAAATTACTGTTTTTTTTGAGTTGTGTTGTTCTAATACAAACCAACACATTATGACTTCTACACTGATACTGAAAAGGAAGATGTTTCAAGAAGATATGAAAAATATATTTTCAGGGAAGGAATCACATATTCTTTGGATAAGTAATAAGAAGGAAACTAAAGCTACCAATGGTCAAATAATTCTAAATGTGCAATGATACAAAGCAAGAAATAGACATTTTACCCTCAAGATGAACTCGAATGAGTCAAAGGAGGTTCTAGGTTTCCAAAGAGAATGGATGCAGTAGAACAGTGGAGATAGTTCTTATCTAGAAGGAAGAGACATAAGAGAGAGCATGAAGTGGGGGGAAAGGAGTTGAGAGAGGAAGGAATTATTTTGCTGAAGAAGTTAACTATGGAAGAAACTGGTGCAATAGGATGATGTTACAGGTAAGAATAGGATCAAAATCACAGAAGTCTCTCCCAAAATCACAGTTATCCTTTGTGGACCTGTTGGCTTGGCTCTAATTAAGACTCCACACACTATTTATAAAAATAGCCTGTATTAAGCTACATAGTATACCCCCAAAGTCCACATAGACCCATAATCTCTGAACATGATCTTTGGAAATAAGGTCTTCACAGATGTGGTTAATTAAGCTGAAACTTTACTGGGTCAAACACAATGAATAGTGACCCTATTTGATGTCTAGACAGCCATACTTAATGGAAGAACATCGGAAGACCACAGAGCAGAAACTGGAGCAATCTCACTATAGTCAAAGATGGTGAGTTGCCAAAACCAGAATCTAGAAGGAGACAGAGAATGATTCTTCCCTGGATTCTTGAGGAAGTATAACCCCGACAACACCTTGGTTGCAGTTGTCTGCTCCAGAATAAATATTTGTTGTTTTAAGCCCCACCCACCCTTGTTCTGGTGACTAATTATAGCAGCTTTAGGAAGCAAATTCAAGTCCTATGTTTGACAGTGTAGAGAGATGTCTGGCTGAAAATATTGGGATGAATGTGAATAAAGTCAGGTGCTCCTAGTAAGAATATCAAGCTTTTTTTCTGGAGCTACACAAGTTGATACTCAGGTTCCTATGTCAAAGCCATTACACAACAATTGCTAGGAAAACAGTGACTGGAAGCATGTGAAGGAGTAGGTAGCTTTACTAGACACTAAGTGCAGGTACTTCCCACTTTTTCAAAGTTTAAGTTATGCCACTTTGCTTTTACGGAAGACCAACATTAGCACCTGGTATTGCTAAGTGAAAAAAATCCAAAGAGGACTTTCAGTTTAACCACAAAAGTCACAGTGGTGTCAGTGTTAGTTTTGCAGCAGCAGGCATTCTAGAAGCAGTGGGAGCACCATGTGGGGCCCTGCCAAACTCCCTCTCCAGCATCCACTTTCTAGAGATTGTATTTATTATTTCAGTACTGCTTTTACTAGATGTCAGTGTTGTTTTAGGTTTTATGTGGTTTGGGGGTATGCTTTGGTAGGTGTTTTGGAGGTCTGGGAATGTTCAAAAAGTTTCCACATAAATTAACAGTAGTTACTTCTTTGCTTTACATCACTGACTTACAAAAGATTTCATAGAAAGGCTCTAATTTTGTATAGTGGGGAAAACCTTTATACTATAAATCTTGTAAAATAGCATAGCACTGGTGCAGCATAGACCAAGAAGCAGTGAACTTGAACAGAAAGTCTAGGAGTAGATCCACATTCAGGTGAAATTTAGTTCCTGATGAATTTGGCTTTTGTCATCACTGTTTTGGCTACACTTTTTCCCCAAGTACATTTGACTCAAAATACTTCTTCAATGGGAAGTACTAGGGCTGATTTTCAAATGCATTGTGATTATACAGGGTCTAGGAAAAGGAAGGCATTTTTCTGCTGCAAGATCACAAGACCTATAGTGAAGGACACCTACTTAGAACTACAGATAAGCATTCTGGGAGGATGGAACCAGTGACCATCCATGGGATGAAAGCACATGAGTATTCTGATAAATCAGAAGTAACAAGGTGTGGATCCACAATGTAATGTTCTCTGAACCAAAGAGACTTTCAGCCAAAGTGTGGACAAACTTAAAACCCAGATGAAGACACAACCAAGGCAAGTAATGTTTTTTCCATGGTGTCAACACCATGAGGCATGATAAACAAATGGGAGATAGACATTAAGAGAGTTTTGTTCCGCGTTTGCCCTGAGATTCCATGGGGGAATCTATGGTGTAGAACCAGAAATGTGTATGTGTGGGAAGGAAATAAGCCCTTCCAGACAATAAAATATACTATAGACCCATAATTATAATGGAGTCACACTGTACATGAATGGACAAGGAGTGGACAAGGAGTGAAACGTTTAGAAACATATTCACATTCATTTGAAAAGTTCATACCAGATGCTGGTACTGATAGGGTGGGACCTGAATGGGATCTCATCTCAGGGAGGGTCCCAGGAGCTGAAGCCTGGGACAAATCCAATCTTTGTCACTTAACATAATATATGTCTGGTCTGGAGATTTTGTTGTTGTGTGAACACACACACACAACTCGATGGTGTGACTTACTGTACCCCCATATATAGAGATCACTGTCATGGGTGTGGTCATCACTAACCAAAATGTCACTAAGGGGTACATGAGACTGCATTCTGTTTCCCACAGTGTGACAGGGTTTTGCCATGTGTGACCAGACCATGGACACCTCCCCACTTACCCGACATGACTTGTTTCTCTACCCAAAGTCATCACAGACAGAATGAGCAGGTTCAAGTAGTCCCAAAATAGAGAAAATGTTCTGATACAAGATTAGCTTGAATCAAATGATGACTGACACTTGTGTTTTTAGGGTCCCTCAGTGATATGACTCAGGGAAGTGTGGGAAGGATGTATGTTACATTGTCACTTTTTTTTTTAATGAATCACAAATATTTACTAAGTTTTCCACAAGTAGAAAATGAACAGAGGTTAATATTAAAAACCTTAAAAACCATTCAAATGTGAAGAGTCTGAAATCTCTTTGGACAAGTCAGTGAGAACTAGATAGGGGAAAACCTAAATATTTCTCATTCAAAAACATGTGTATTGCAGGGCCAGTGCCGGGGCCAGAGCCCTTTCAGTTCATGCTTATTTTTGGATGTTTTTTGTCTCCAAGTCAATGATCCCTAGTGGTAATTTGAGTTGCAGAATGGTGATAAATAACATAATTCAATGAGTCCAAGTCTCAAATGAGGCCAAATATAGCATTTGTTCCAATTGTTCAAAATTATATGCTTGTAAATGATTTCATATCTTCTCACTCAATTGATTTTAACAGGATGAAATGAACTATGTTTGATAAAAGTTCAATTTATGCTCAATTCTTTTCTAATTCATTAAATAAGAGTAGTTGCTGGTCCATCTCTTCCTTTTTCAGCCATCATAAGCAAGATAAAGAGATACCTGAGCAGTAAAGGGACCTTTCTCACTGCAAATGTCACCTCTCTCATTTCTTTATTTACTAGATCAACAAAGCTTTTAGAGCTCTTCTTCTTGGTTCAAACACAAACAACAAATTCTCCATTCTCACACCCTCATTTCACTTAGGAATTTGCTTTAATCATAATTAAATTAAAGCTCCTGAAGTTCTATTCAACAACCAATGCAGAAGGATTCACAGCAAATAGTTTTCCAAAGCCTGTAATTTGCGTAGTAATGCAATCAGATCATCACTAGGATTTGTAGCAATGAGCACTTTTTAGTTCAGCATCATGTCTAAAAAGCATCTTAATGGGCTCAAAATGACCATAAGTGCTATTTTCAAAGGCCTGAAATTGTGGGTAATGATATTCTGTGCAGGAAATCATGCTCTTAACCTAATCCCACACACTCAGTGCATTTCATTTGCTCAGGTTTTGCATGACTCTGCTCGGAATTGTGTAACATTTTGTTGGGTCACAAGCCAGTAACCTTGACAGAATACTTTGGGTCTTCCTGGCATGGTTTTACAGTGAAGGTCAAGTAGTAGAATCAGTTTTTCAAATAATTCAGAGTAAATTAGCCATATTACCATCTTTACCTTCCACTTAACTTTAGGTAAGAAGAGGGAAACTATGTCTATATGTGCAACTGATTACATCTTGAACTTCCAGTTACAACTCAGATGAGTAGTTTATCTGTATACATTTTTGCCCTTATTCATTTTCTGCCAAAATCTCGGGATTTGAGTTTACTTTGTTTCCGTGATACAACCACTTACTCTAACCAAGAAAAGAATCACTGGATTCAACCTCACCATCAGACAAATCAAGTTTTAAGTCTTAATGAACTCAAAGCTAGCCTTTAACCCTAGATTTGAGGAATGATTTTTTAAAAATAATTGAAAATGATCGTTCTAGAGAATAATCATTTTAATAAAAGATCAACACATAGTTTTCAGAACAGATTATGTTTCATATATGACAAAGACACATACATGCTTTTTCAATAACATTTAGCTTTTATATATAATATAACGTTCATTTAGTCCCATTGCATCTTACAGTATAGCCTTGCAGTGTGATTTAGCTCTGTGAGTTTCAGCAAAGTCAGTCTTGATTCTCCATCCATGCACACCGACTTTCTCCTTCACTGAATAACCACACTCACATGTCCATGTGAGCAGGCCCATTGACCCGAGGAAGCAGGCAAAGGGAGAACTTGTTAGTGTTCGAGTTTTGGCTTCTAATATGGCCAGAAGAAGGAATTACGGTTGTGCCCTAAAGGGCCAAGGTTGCATGTAACTTATTCATTGTGCCAGTTGTACCAGTGCATACCCAAGGGCAAGACATTAAGAAAGTGTCATGCAAAACATAGTGGAGGCCACAACTGTCAGGGACATCCTTGACCCAACATGCTGCCAAGCTGTCTGTGAGATTGCTTCCCTGCAGGAGCTGTGCTCCTCAAAATGAGGGCATCAGGTGTCCTTTGGTGAAGCCCTAAAGACCCAAATGCCCCACCCTAATTTATGCCTGTGGGTGCTACCCACAGTAGCCTCCAAAGCCCATGTGTAGGTGTTAAGTCCCAAAGGGCTGAGAAAACGGAAATTTTATTTTCTTAAAAACAAAACAAAAAAAAAAAAACAGAATTTTCTTACTGTTCAGGCAGCAAGGTTAACACATGGAGTTCTGCAGCAGGAAAAGGGCACGGATAAATGATGGGGTTTGAGATTGGTCAGTGGCAGAGAGTTCATCACTGGTAGCATTTTGGAGCTGCTATTCTTCCTTAACAAAATGTATGCTTGCTTTCTCTTTAGCCCTGACAGTTACAGTTCAAAATAGGAGCCATAAGGATTCCAAGCCACAGCCATTGTAGGGAGAATAAGTCTTCAGTGATAGGATCATAACAATATGAACTTATTTGCATAAATCAACTAGATATGGAAAGAGAAACATGCAACAAAATGAGATTGTGAATGGTCCATTAATTTAAAAATTCTCTCATTATTACTGAAATATTTTAATAATACCAAGCAGAAAATTCATAACATATGAAAGCAACACAAGGGTTGGATGCACTGACTGGTGTTGCTTGTGGGATGTGATCCCCAGGGCTTGATCTGGGACACTCAGACCAACTCTGTCACTTTCAATCCTCCTGTTCCCCAATCCTTGGGGTGCTGGGATGATGTAAGGTTGATTTGCTAAAAACTTTCATTAAAGATTGGAGGGGTGGGATGAATGTACTAATCTAGGTCATTTCCAAAGTTAAGAGTAGTTGGTGTTGGTCATACCAAACTCTGATATACATGTACTTCTTCCAAAAACTGCAATGCACCTTGGATTGTGTATTTAGAGCAATGAATCTATGTCATTAATATGTTGGGCATGTTCCATGGTTGTAAAGTATCTCATAAGGGGAAAGTCCTTGCTGAGGACAGACATGGTTTATAGCTTCTGATAAATTACAGGCTGGTAAAGCCAGTTTTCAGTTGCCCTTGAGCATAAGAAAGAGCAAGAAAGATAGGGTATAAAATCACTCAGATTTTACTGTCTGACTCTACTGTGATATGGGGGGTGAGAAAGCAAAGATTATGGGCACCTCAACTTAACATCATTCCCTTCTTAAGTATCTTCAGCTGTGTCTCTCTAGTCTAAGTTCTCAGTGTTCTTTTCCAACAAGTGCGAGGTTCTCGGTGCAAAAAAAAAAAAGAAAAAAGAAAAGAAAAGAAAAATAGAAGACAATAAGGACTAACATGGAAAGTAGAAGAGGCAAAGGACCAGCAAATAGACCAATGAAAAACTTACTCATGAACAATGTAGAAGGAAATGATCAAGAGATGGTGATGTAAAATAGAAAATTTAGTATGAAGTAATTTCATATCACCTTATTAGGGAGAAGACATAAAGAAGATGATGTGTCCTTGTTTTTGTTGGACAACTGAAATATATGTCAGGCAGAAACTGCAGATTTTCTTTTTTAGTTGGCAAGCTAGAGATATCTGGAATCCAGCAACTAGAAACGCACACATTGTGAGTTAGAATTAGGGAGTAGCAATCTCAAGAGAGCTTGGGACAAGTCCTCAACTCCCTGTCTTTGATTCAGACCCCCTGCATGATGAGCAGCCAGCACTGGTAGGAGCAGAATCCAAGTGGTGTAAAAGAGATAACAAAGGAAAAGGGAAAGAAGTAAGGGAATCTTGGACCTAGTCATGGACCCAGTCATCAAAGAGAAGAAGAACCATTATTTATTAATGACCAATTATGCACTAGAAAAGAATACAGGAAACATCCAGCTAATTACAGATGATGCAAAACTCTATAAGAAATAAAACCTAGTTTCCTCATCAAACATATACATTAGGGGGAAAAATGGTGGGGAATAAGAAGGCCAAGTTTCTATTTTAAATTGCAGGGGTATAGGAAATATCAAGTGATTACTTAGAACTTTTTTGTATTCTGATCTAAATAGCAAATAAAAAAGACATTTTAGGAGTGTGAGGTCAAGCTCCCCAAAAGGGTCAGATAGGCTTTTTGTAGCAGGCCTAGAAAATGCCTATTGTTACCTTGGTAAGAGAACTAGAGGTCAATCAAGCATCAAGGTCTCCTGAGCCTTGAAAGGTCTGTTGCCATTATTTAGAAAATACAGGTTGCTTTGGCTTAAGAACAGTGAGGGTCTTGAGGGCTAGGAAAGGCTTCTGTCCTTGCCTGGGTACTCTACCTTTTCCTAAAGGAAGAAGAGAGACCTAGAAGAATGAAAGTAGTTTGCAGGGTGTCATCCAATGTAAGTTTATCAGTAAACATGTCCTTTCTTTCACATGGAAGATTTCAAAGATTTTTAACGTCTTTTCTCTCAGACTAAGAATGAGGTCACATTACCTTCTGTCTGTCATGTGAAGTACCCCAACCCTTTCCTGGACATCACAAATCCCAAAATATAGATTTATTCTTGGTCCATTCCATTTTTCTTCAGAATTTATTTCTGTTCAATTTATCCATATTTGTTATTAAATTGATACTTTTAATTTTGCTTTGACTACTTTTCAAGCCCAAGAACAACTCAAAATGGTATGAAGGCAAGGGGGTATTTTTTTTCTTTTATCTTTTCTTTTTTTTCTTTTCTTTTCTTTTTTTTTTTGTACTCCAACATAGGCAATTTGGGCAAAATAAATATGATCAGAACATTACATGATATTAAGGTGTTGTTATTAATTCTGTTGGGTGGGATAAGTTGTACTGTAGTTGATTTTTTTAAAGTCCTTTCCTTAGTCCTTAGAAACAAATGATCGGTGAAATGACATAGCATCTGAAAATTAATTTTAAATTCTTTGGAAGAAGTTAAAAAAATAAGAATGGGAGAAAGGAATAAATGAGACAAAAAATAAGATAACATTCTAAAAAGATTAAAGTTGCTATGGGGACTCAGTGTTTTGATGAAATGTGAGGCTTCTGATACCAATAAAATTAATCTTATCAATAAAACTAATGTTATTTTATTTTATAATAACTATATGTTCTTATTGTTTCTAGTCCAAATTAGTAAATTGGAGAATGCATTCCATATATAGGGTAGTGAATGATAAAAAGATTTTTAAGACTTATCTACATATATTTTACCTCATTTTCATAGTCTTAAAGTGGAGAGGAATGCCAAAAATGCCCCCTAGGCCAAGTTTCTTCCATTGATGAAATTCAACATATAACATTTCCTTTATTTAGAAGAACTTTAGTCTGTCAATGTTCTCCTTAATTTTTTGAAATTGCAGACTAAGTTTATAATAATCTTTCCTTATTTTTTTTTGCCTGTTATAGATTGAGCTGTTATAGTTATAACTGAAGATTATGGAGCTTGTGTAATTTTAGTAGTTTTATAAAACTAAACTTAATACCTTCCTGGACAAATGCCCATACAGCTATTTATCATTCTAACAAATGTTCTTAGTTATATGGCTACCTTATTCTTTGAGAAAAACTTTAGAGTCATTATCTTAAAGAAAAAATCTGCTGGAATTTTCAATTAAAGAAACCTTAATTTTTGTAGCTAATTAACAATATCTCAGTATTTATAAAATGTTGACAATATTTGTCAGATTGACAAATAGTTCAATAACTTGCTACTATTCTTCTTTATCTGCTAAAAACTATTTTATATAGTTTATGCTTAATTGATTCTAAATATCTTAAATATTATGAGTGGGATTCAAGAGTTACTTATTTCTGATTGAATATTGATGATTTTTAGGAAAAATACTGTGATAAATTCACTTATCTGCAAAACTCTATTCCAATGCAAGATCTTTGACAAAAAAATTTTTGTTGTTTTAAAACATTTTTCCTTTCTCTTTAGTATCAATTATAATTGTTGGCAGTGAAATAAATTTCATTTTTCAGAAAAAAAAGATTAAAAATTGCATAATGGGAAAATGGAGTTCATTATAATACAATTCTAATTTCATATGTGCTGAAAATGCCCATAATTAATAATTTTAAGTATCTAAATTTGCCACAAGGTGAATTATACCTGTTGCAATGAATGATTAGTGAATTTTAATAATAATAAATCCAGTCTCACCCAATGTCATAAAGACAGTGTTCTATATTACTGTCAAGTTGGTCTATATTTCACTCTCAGAGTTTTGATACAATGAGTTCATTTTTGTGTATACTCTAAGTCATGACTATATATAATTATGAAACATTTATTTCTATAACATTCCTTATTGCAAAACATTGATAGACCTTTTAATCCATTTAATTGTAACATCTCAATTACATACTACTCCTCACAAAGGTTTTGGTCTAGTTTATATGCTCTCTTTGTTGCCATTGGTCTGTTTATCTTTCTCTGCACTGGCCTTATTAAGAAGTACTCTTTCATAAATCAAGTCCTCCATGTCTTTCCCAAAATTATACCATCTTTTTCAGTCTTTTGCACTTTAAACATTTTGAAAACTTTGTCTGACTTTAAAAATCAATCCTATGGGAATTTATTTTTCTATTATAGTATACATTGAGAAGTGACATCATTCAAATACTGATTTTCACATCAGTATGTGAGAATGTGCTGTATTTTGTCATTTATTTTAGTTTTCTTTTTCCTCATGTAAATATTTTGGTGAGATAAACTCCTAAAAGTGAAACTCTTAGTTCAAGAATTTACCCACTTTATATTTAAACAAATATTGCTAAATTACCCTCCTCTGACATTTGACTAATTTGTACTCCCATTTTCTTTCTATGTGAAATTGATTTAAAATGCAGTTAAGACAACTGTGGCAGATGCTACTATGGCAATACTGTGGCAGATGTACTCCTATTACCTTAGTAACAGTGACTTTGTAATAGAAACTTGGATTCTAGTAAGACCTTCCATCAGCTAGAATAAGCTAAGCCTCCCTTGCATTTTAGTTCCTTGTCATCAAGTTCTGGCCATTCAGATGTCAGTGGAACTTCTAGAAGGTCTATTTCAATGACACTTGCCTTGTGTTTTGAGTCTTTTCCCTTCCTCTATCTACTTATCTGGAATTGGGACACATAGTTGTAAGTCTGAACTGTCTTGAACTTTAATGGAAGGAGATGGTGAATTCAGGAGTTGGAAGAAGTCTAGCTCCCTAAAGGTTGTGTGCAGTTGATTAAACTGCCCTTAGTTTGTATCTTAATGACTTCACTTAACTGAAAAATAAATTTCACTTGCTTAAACCACAACTAAGATAATCCTAACTGAAGCAGGACTTAGCGCCTAGAAGCACTAAATTATAAGAATAGCACCTACTGAATGAGCAACAAAATGTTGCAGAAACTGCAGAGATGAGACCCACCAAGAAACAAAAAACAATCATAGAAGCCAAAGGTGCTCCAATCGGCCTACGAAGGCAAAGGCAGTACAGGAAAGATAAATAGCAGCTCTGCCAAGTCCCTGGAAATCACACCCTCACCAAGGATGAGGAAGTGGATTCAGAAAAGAAAAAAAAAAAAGACTAAAGGGTTAAACATGGACAAACAACAAAAAGAAAGAAGGCAAAGTAACCAGGGGAGATGTGGTGTGTGGGGGGGTATTCCCATGGGGATCAGCAATTATACAATCATGTATTGTAAAATAATCCAAAAATAAAATTAAAGAATTTAAAAAAAAAGAATAACACCTAAAGTGTGATATTAGCTTAGAAGAAATGATGAAACAGACAGGGACTCAGCTACTGGAGGTGAAACATTTGTAATCTGAGTAATCTGTTCAAATTGTTACCTCCTAGAGCACTAGTTAACTAAGGTTGTATTCTCTGTTCAAATGACCTGAGAGTTTCCTAATAGTAGTCCTTGATTGGCTAGCTCTTGCCACTTTTAGCCAAGGTCTACTGGAAAGAGATGAGGTTCAGTGGATTCCCTGAGTCTGCTGACACAGGAAACAGAAGGCACCTCTGAATGGGATGTTCCTGTTAAACACACTGCCACCTTCTGTGGGTTGAATTCTTACAAGCTAGAAAAGCCTACTGGTTCTGTAGCCCAAACAGAAGCCACTTTATGGGTGACCATGGATGTTTAGCTTGAGAGAGAGCTGTTGCTTTTCCATACAAAGATCAGTCACATGTTGGCAAAGAGAGAAGCAAAGTAAAGTGGTCCCTCTCTCACTAGCTCATCATGTCAGATGCTTCAAAGTGGCATCCAGAGTTATATCCTCATGAGCAAATACAGGTCTATAACAACAACCTCAATCTCAAACACTAAATCTGGACAAGCTCTTGCTTTGGTTACTCATAGCTAAAATCAACTGAAGACAAGTACTCCAAACCTTATTATATTTCAAGTTAACAGTATTGTCGAGAAATCCTTAATCATGTTTGCAAATGCACATGACTGTTAATAATCGAACAACACCTGGGCTTCTGAGCTCTCATCACCAAAAACTGGTTTGGAAAGCTGGACAATTCACAAGAATGCCACTGCTCTCAAGGGATCTCCAACTGAACCTTGGGATAGTCATGTACAGGGACCAACAAGGAACAGGGGTTCTGGGTGATAATGGGGGAGAAAATTCCTCTCAGCAGCCAATATCAGGGAAGTTCTCCAAGAGAGGAAAGTTCTACTCTTCCAGGTCAGGAGTACACATGGCTGATGCCAGGCAGTGTTGATCTTGCGAGGAACAGTATTACTCTCTTTCCCATCCCAGATTTGGAGCTGGACATTTCTTCACCACTACCATTCCCTTTCCATTATGGTGTGTTGAGTGCAAACTTATCTAACAATATACAGATTTCCAAACTATAAGAAAGAGTGCCTGCAGACAGATATAGAGAATGATAGATTCTAGATTTTGAGTTATGAGGTAGCAAATAGTTGAAACAACTTACTCCATAAGAAAAGGCATAATGTTCTTTGCATACTGTATGTTCCCAGGATAATTTCAGTTAAATTAACAGTATTGATTGATAAAAATGGCTGACTGTGGCATAGACTTCCTTCCTTCTTTCCTTCCCTCCTTTCTTCCTCCCTCCCTCCCTCTTTCCATTCTTTCCTCTCTCTCTCCCTGTTTCCCTCCCTCCTTCCTTTCCTCCCTCCTTCATTCTTTTCTTTCCTTCCTTCCTTCTGAGTCAGACTATCTCGGGTTTTCGATGGAGTCTTCTTTTTCCAATTTTCCTTACATTTTAGTATAAAAATGTTTAAATTCTAGTCAATGATATGGGAGTGAACCTACCTTTAAGCAATATCTTTAAGAGATTGCAGACATCTGACATTTACCCCTTTATCCTTTCTTTTTCTCCATCCATCTTGATACCTAGATATCAGATATGACGGGTAGAGTCTGAATGTGATCATAAGAATGAGGTTCATCAATGGAAGCATGAACTGATGAACTGAAAAGAATAAGGATTCCTCTGAACTCTATGGAATTCCCTCAGCACGGGGAGATCTCTAAGTTGTTTAGTCATCTTTGCCACTTGCTGCCAATCTAATCCTAATTCACATGCTTCCCATATCATCCCTACATTATGTTGGAGGTGAGTGGTGAGGAAGAGAAAGAAGAATGAGGAGACAGGGAAGTTGGAGTTGTGGTCAGGAGTAATTTAATTTGTACCTGACTCCCTGTTTTCCCTTAATTAAGTCCAGAAACCTCAGAGCAGAAACATAGAAACCATATTCTCTTCTGTGCACAAATGTCTGCTGAAATAGACCCACTGCTCTGGGGCATCCTAGGCCAACTGCTTCATGGGGGCTCACCCGGGAGAAGCGAGTAATGCAGTGACATGGCAAGTTAGGACATCCGACTCCAGAGCTGTGCTCCTTCAGCCTGTGGGGCCTTTGGGAGGGCTGGAAGTCATTTTCTCCAGATGGTGCTTCTTGTTTCAAAGGCACATTTTGAAGCCTCAGCAACTGATCAAAAAGACTACTGAATATTGTTCTCTGTGTGTGATAACTACAGTGGGATGTAGAGCTGCAGGAAGTGACTCTGTTGACATCTGATGTTGGTCTTACACACAGTTTTCCTTCTGGGGCTCTTTCTTTCACTCTCTTTCTCTCTTTTTAATTATTACCTCCTTCCTTCCTCCTTCCCTCCCTTCCCTGCCTTCACCCAAACACACACGCACACACACACACACACACACACACACACACGTTACTTCTCAACTTGATGTTCTGGATCTTATATATCAATAGTGAACTGATACTCCCTTGTCAGTAAAAGATCCATAAGTTCTCTCTGACCACTGCTTGAACCACTGCTGCCTTTCCCGATCACTGCACAGAGATTGAAAAATATTAAAAATGAATGCTTGCTTGCTAAGTATTTAAAAAAGAAAACAGAAGCATGAAAACAACCAGCATATGTTTGCCTAGGACTGGCCTCCAAATTACTTAGGTTGTTATCCCATATGATATGAAACTGAACCCCAGCTGCCTTGATGATTCCAACCAGAGAAGAGAGGGGAGTGGGTTTTTGCACAAATAATCCAATTAACACTGGATCATTTCAATGATGTCTCAGTGTGTTCCTCTCATCCCCACATAAGCCTTCATTCTCTAACCCCATTGTTTAGAAACATTGATAGAACAGGCAGTATGGATAGAATTCAAGTGAGGACAGAATTTTTCATCATCCTCATGTCCAGTGGCTGAATTGTGACCACACTTTTCTAGGCATTCCTTAGCATTTCCTCTTTTGACCAATGTGCCTCAAGATGTATGTTTACATGATCAAGTGATTTTCTTGCATGAAGCCTCTCTGTGGCTCCCTCTGGTCAACAAGCACCTTTTATGGCCTTAACTCTACCAACTTTCTCAGGTGCACCTCTGTTGACATCTCAGCCTTTGTTGAGATGGAACCTCTGTTTCATCTCAGTTGGAATTGGTTATTCCTCTTAAAATGTGGCATGCACTTTCATGGCTCCTTTCAGTAGAATGTGCAGAAAGATTAACATATCCAACGCCATACAGCTTGCATGGGCTGTGGTTGGAATTCAAATACAAGAATGACAGCAGATCACATGCAATTTTCCATTGTGTTAGTGGATTAAGTATGAATGCCCCTTGTTTCCATTTAAATAAAGCTGCAGTAAACATGGACAATTGTTCAGTTATTCAATAATTTCCTTGAAATAAATGCTATGTGTGGGGTTACCAAATTTAAAGGTTTTATCACATGGTATAACCTTCTAGGGGACAATTTTGTAATGCACATTTTTAAATTATTTTAAATCTGAGCCTTGAAACAAACATCCCGATTTTGATTATTGGTATTTCTTTGGATATCAGAACTTTTTAATCTTATCTGATTTACCTAAATTTACTTCTTTGGTCAATTTTGTTTTCCACTATAAGTGTTGTCTTTTATCTGTAGACTGGGTAAGTCAAGGATATTTTTGTCTTCTGTCTGTAATAAATGTCACAATGGTGTTTATGACATCTTGCAATTTGCCTTTTAAGTTTGTTAAGGTGTTTTGTTTTGGCTTTTTTTTTTCTTTTAATCTTAGCCTTGATTAAAACAATAGCTCTCCAGATGGAAAGACTGGCAGGATGCTTCCACTGGTCTTGATTCATATTTGTAGGTCAAGTCATTTACATAGTTCATAGTTCTAGAGTGCAGGATGTGGTGATTGATAGAGGAAACTCTATGCTTGAGTCCCTGCACTTTGCATACTCACTGAAACAATTCCTCCTTCCTAAGGAGCGATTGTGCACCACCTTGCCTGCCTCTCTAACACCGTGTCCATCTACCAGCTGAATTACATTAACCAGCATGCCCTTCTGCAAGGCCTCCACGTCTCAGATTCTACTGTGAACTCAATTGTGTGAATCATTAATTATTTATGCATCTAAATATATTTGACTACCTACTATTGTTAGATGTGACTTATAAAATGAAACAGATAAAAATCCTTCTCAAGCAATTGCATCCTGGTGGATTTTGTTATTATTGATAATCAGTAAAATAGACAAATTAATTTCATAACTGTTAGAAGGAGATAAGTAGAAATAGAAAAATTATAGCAGAGTATGGGGGTCAGGGAATAAATTTATGTAGGTATGAATTGAAATATTATTTAGGTTGATATTTTAATACCAAGATACTTAAAGGAGAGGGGAGAGTAAGACATAAAATATCTAAGGGGAGGAAATTCCAGGCAGGAGAGTCAGTCAATGCAAGGCACTAAGGTGGGATTTAAACTAATGTGTTTGAGGAATGACAAGGAGACCAGTATGCCATGTGAAAGTTAGAAAGAGAGTAAGGACTGAGGTCCGGAAGACAACGGATGGTCAGATATCAGGCCTTCTGGGTCAGTGAAATGAATCTAATTACTGCTTACGGGAGAAACTGGGAAACACTATAGGCTTTAGAGATAATAAGCATTATGAAAATAACTTGCATTTTAGTAGAATCACTTGTTTCTGAGGTTGAAAACAGGATACAGAAACAGGTTACAGAAGGTAAAAACAGAGAGAGCATTTAAAAGGTTCATGTATGTAGCAGTCTTGGCAAGACATGAAATTGTTGGGACCATAGTGTTGATAATGGTGAAGGTGAAAATTGGTGAAGCGCTGGCCATGTATCAAAGGAAGAGTCAGTGGTAGTTTTCTATATACTGCATGTAGGGTGTGAAAGAAAGGGAAAATTGTTCTTCCCAGACCATTTCTCCATGTTCACTTCTGCATATGTTCTCCTTTTCTCCTATTTTCTGGTAGTTGATGTCTGCATAAGAGCACTGGAGTTCTTTCAGGATAGTTTCCCCTTTTTCAGTGTTGCAGTCCCTGGATCTCTGAGTCCAGAGAAGGAGTAGTAGGGAAGGTGTATTCTTACTTTTGGCCAGTGGCTTTTGTTCTCATAAGAAAACACAAACATACCATGAAGTGATTGCCTGGTGAACTCTGAAATCAGTACCAACAGCCCTGCAGAGTGAAAAAGCATAGTGGCTGTCTGCCCTTCTGTACTGATTTTTCACATAAGAGTCTTGTCTGTGTGGCCTGAGTTGTTTCACATGAATTTCAGTGGTAAGTCAAAAAAGGATGAAAAATCATCTCTACAGATTACATGTTTTCTCAGATTCATCTATATTATTGATTTTTCTTTAATAAAATATGTGCACTGGAGCTCCCTATGGGAAAATATTCAGATCCAACAAAAGTGCAGAAATACATTAATAAACCTTCTAAATCATAAATATAATTTTCAGCATTTATTGCATGTGGTATTGTTACACTAATTCTGAAATTAAGGTGGTAGATTATTAAAACAATAATTGACTAGCTATTAAAACCTTACTTTAAATATCTTATTTTGGATTAAACTTAGTTTTACAGTAGGTTGTAAACATGGTATGAAAAGTTTCTTTATACTCTTCACCTTGTTCCCCACACTGTTAAACATCTTAATACCATGGTATGGCTGCCAAAATAAAAACTGTTCTACATTTCCAAAACTAAGAATTGTTATATTACTTTGATGCATTGCTATTAAACTCCAGACTATTCAAATTTCACTTATATTTCCATTCATGTCTTTTTTCTGTCCTGGGATCCAAGGCAGGAGGCCTCATTATATTTAATTATGCTATCTCCACAGTCTTCTTATTGCAGTTTTCTTAGTTCTTTATTTTCTATGACTTTGGCCATTTTGAGGAGTTTGGGCCAATTATTTTGTTGGGTTTGGCTTGTCTGATGTTTTTGTCATGAATAGACAGGAGCTAGGGGGTCTGGGAAAGACATCACATCATCTCAGAGCATACCTGATGGTTAGCATCTCAGCACTGGTCACAGGAACTCAGATCATTTGGTGAAAGCAGTCTTTACAGTTTTCTACATGATATACTTGGGATTTTTCCCTTTTCCACAAACTATTCTAGCATGTGAGTCTAGCTACTGAGTCTAGTCCACACTTAAAGGAGTGGTGTAGGGAGGGAGCAATTTTTAATCTGAGAGTTTAAATTATTTTTTCTGGAAAAAATGATGCATCCAAAGAGGAAAATGTGCATCTTCTGGTTTTTGGTTCTGATGTAACAGTTGCAGAGGTGACTCTACCAGCCCTTCTCTTTCCTACTTCAGAATCAAGTCCAGTTTCATTAATCAGGAAGAACTTCCCCATCTTTTCCACACCCCCCTTGAGAAACTGCATTCAAGTAAGTCTATGTTGCAATAATATGTACCTTTTCTTTTCCTTTGCATAAAAAGTGAGGACTAGTTATTGGTTTAAATGAATAAGAAGATGACTGTCTTTCATAAATGTCTTTTTTTACTCCCCTCCTAGAGAGAAGGCAGCAGATTTAATTTTTCTCCTTCCTCCTCACAGTTACTGGGGTTGTAACTAACACTCAGTAAATGCTTTTTATCAAACGGGATCTGATCACTGATGGAAGAGCTTCTAAATAATCCGCAATTCTCTCATCAAACTGTCAGACCCAATAAGTGCCAATAAAATTTGGAAGAGGAATTCAATTCCATGGCAGAGTCCCAATGACATTTTCTCACAAAGATTCATAATAATAATCATCACTAGAAGCCTTGGCTATTCATTTCTTATTGTTCTTTGTAGAAAGGCTGCTAGCTTTAGGTTTTGCTTTGTTTTGTTTTGTTTTTTCAAAAACAAAGAATACTACACTGTGACTTTTGAGAAAAGCACAGAGTTAATGAAATGTTACCAAAAGGGATAAAACAGAGGAACTACAAAGGGCGAATTAAATTCTGCCCTTTTTTTTTTGCTTTGAGTGCCAAGTTTTATATTTTAACAAGCATAAACCATCTTTGTCATGTCCAGAGGGAGAGAGGCTCATGGAAGGCAGATAATAAGTAATTCTTATGAAGCAGTCCTAATCTCTCTCTGTCTTAAAAAAGAAATCAATGATCCTTGCAGAAATATCAGAACATGCATATAGGACAAGAAGGCAAATTTCTGTACTGTTGGACAAATGTGAAGGAGGAAAACTGTGTTTATATTCTCTTAGCACTGGAAAATTTCTTTTGTATTTGTGTAGAAAGCAGGGAAACCAACTTCAGAAGGATAGACTTCACCAAGGAGATGGGGTAAGATCAATGAAGTTTATTACCAAAATGAGTGACATTGGATGAAGTAACACTTCTTTGTCCAACATGACTCCCCAGATTGAAGATCAGCAGGACCATGTCCTGTCAAGAAATTTGGAAGAAAGTGGCAATAAATATAAGTCTAAATGGCTGTTGGGAAAGAACTGTCAGCAACTTCTTTCTGCTTTCCTCCTTTCCTTTTGTGGCAGGATAGGAGTGAGATGGAGGCAATTGCTCTCATTAACTGAGATGAAACCTGAGCATCACTGAAGTCATAAGGCTGATTTTTTTTTTTCTACTGTGTGATGTGAACAATGGTGTTGTCTGGCAATATTTTTTGAAAAACTGAGAAAATAGTGCAAGGAAATAGTGCAAATTTGAGGGTCACTAAACTATTGCCTGTGGGCCATATCTGGCAGTTTTTGTAAATAAGATTACATTGAAATATAGCCAGGGCCATTCACTAGCATATTGGCTATGATTTTCTGTTTGACAGTGGCAAATTTTGACTGATTCCAAAAGAGACATGGAGACCTCCAAAGATGAAAATATCTCATCACTTCCACAAAAATGTTGGTCAATTCCTTTGGTATAGTGGAAGAGAAATGAACTTGGAGTTCATATTATATTCAGCATCTCATCCCCTGTCTATCTCTTTGAGACTTGTGTGAATTTGAACACACTCCCTTTTCTCCCTATGCCTCAAGTTCCTCAATTTTAAGGCAGGCTTTTTAATTTCTTCCGAGCCCTGAGTGTAGAGGTGAATCAAGGTTGCCAGAAACCAGACCCTGAAGGGTCTACAGAGTAACAATCCAGGAGACAGGAAGTATGTAGTCAGTGATCCAGATTTCAGCCACCATTCCATTGTTGTAATGCCTCATGTAGACCTTTCAAATAGCACAGAGCTGATATCTGAATCTAAATTGATGATTTATACCTTTCAACTAAAGAGTAGAGCCTGCTTGCATTTGTTGTGGATTCTGATACATTTGTATTCATTTCCACCATCTTAGTTTTGCTTCCTTTCTGAACATATGACCAGACATCTGTAACTAGTCTTAAGTCATATTGATTCACCATTTTATTCCAGTTATTGCTGTGGCAACCAAGTGCAATATGATAGCATTTCATCTCAGTTATTCTATGTATCTTTCACTCCTTCCCCTTGGGGTATCTCTGTTGCCACTACATGGGATATCTCCAAAAATACACTGTGTCCTCCCATTCAGAGATGACTCTGTTTTGGTTACTGTCTTTGTCTCTGTACAGAAGCTTTTTAGTATGATGTACCAGTTGCTTATTTTTTCCTTTGCTTTCTTTGCTACTGGTGATGAATCCATAAAGATGTTTTCAAAACTTATGCAGGTTTTTTTGCCTACATTTTCTTCTATATATTTTATGGCTCAGGTATTACATCCTTTATCCATCTTGAGTTGATTTGTATGTATGGTGTGAGATAGTGGTCAAGTTTAATTTTTTTTGTATGTGGCAGTCTAGTTTTTCTAATACCACTTATAGTAAAAGTTTTTTTTATTCTAGTATATACACTTTGCACCTTTGTCACAGATAAGTTGTCCATAAATATGTGGTTTTATTTGAGAACTTTCTATTCTATTTGTCTGTGTATCCATTTTTGTTATAGTACCATGCTGTTTTAATTCCTATGACTTCATAGTACAGTTTGTAGTTCAGAAGTATGATGCTCCCATTTTTCCTATTTTTATTCAGGAGAGCTTGGGTCATATGAGTTTGTCTGTGTATATGTAATTCCATATGAATTTTGGTAATCTTTGTTCTATTTCTTTGAAGATTGGCATTTAGATTGCACTGAATCTATAAATTTCTTTGACCAGGATGGCCATTTTTAAAATATTGATTTGAACATGGAATATATTTACATTTCTTTATGTTTTCTGTTTCTCTTAACAATATTTTATAGCTTTCCTTGTATATATCTTTCACCAACTTTGTTAGATTTATTCCTGGGGATGTATGTATGTATGTATGTATGTATGTATGTATGTATGTGTACATATGTATATATTGGTAAGATTATACATGGTGTCCTTTCTTAATTTCTTATTCTTCTATTCACCATTTGTATACAGGAAGGCAATTTTTTATCATATGTTGATTTTGTATCCTGTCACTTTGTTGAACTGGTTATTGTTTAATATGTTTTCCTATGGAGTATTTGGGGTTCTTTACGTATACTGTATCATCAGCAAATAATACTCATCAGACATTTTCTAGCCCTATTTAGATTACTTTTTAACTTTCTTTTCTAAGTACTCTAGCTAAGACATCACAAATACTGTTGAAAAGTAATGGTAAAAGTGGACATCCTTGGGTTGTATCAGCTCTTAGTGAAAAGGTTTTCAGTTTTTCAGTATTCAGAATGATACTTTGGGTTTGTCATATACAATTTTTATTATGTTAAGATGTGTTCCATTTATCCCGTTTTCAAGGGCTTTCCTCAAATATGGATGCTGAATCTTATCAAATGCATTGTTACCATATATTGATACGATCCTGTGTTTTCCTTTCCTTTTTCTTGTTGTGATAAATTACATTGATTGATGTCAATGTAATTTGTGCCCAGGGACAGTAGTGATTCCAGTGTTCTTTTAGCTCCCTAAGTACCCAATTTTTCCTCCTTCAGAAGAATACCCTGGCTTTATTACAATTTAATTTGAATTTACAAGTTTTCTTCTTCAGGGTTAGAATTTATTTGTGTGTGTGGTAATGGAAAGGTTTTTATTTTATTTTTTATTATTTCTTTATTGAACTAGCACTGCATTACACGTTTTAGGAGTACATCATTAAAAATCAACATGTATACTACTATACTAAATTCACCACTAAAATTTTTTAATGGTGTTTGGTAATGAGAGAGTCTCATGATGCTAGGCAGTATACCATATTTACAAAAATTAAAGTGTTTCCTGAGGACTAGAAATTGCAAGTTTAATAATCAAATATCTCTCTTATTCCCAAATACTCCCATGCCAAATAAGATCAGCCTAAAATACCCTCTGAAGATCAACAATCTTGAACATAACCTTGTAATTATTTTATCTTCTTACAAAGAGCAAGTGGATAACAGGCATTACTACTTCACGCTATTATTATTTAAGGTAGGAAAACCACAAGTCCTTTCACAGAAAATAGTCCTCATATCTTTAATATGGGGCAGAATGTCTTATCTAAAATTTCCCTGTGTAAAGTCTCTCTTTGTTTAGATATCATGCTTGCATGGTATCATGAGAGATATGTCTCCATATTACCATAAGCTAGAAGGAGAACTAGTTTCCCTTCAGTGCCCCAATAAGTTAGAGATGCAACTTCTTGTAACCACATTTTTCCCCATAGATGAAAATAAAAAGCAATTACTAGAACAACAGCCCAAATGCTCCCTCAAAAACAATGTGGATATGAAAGAAATACCTTGTGCCCCTAGATCCATCATAGAGAAAGTAATTTCCAAAGTCCAGTTCATTCATCTTAAATGGTGTTTCTTTTGGTGAGGTCCTAAAACTATAAGTCAGTGTCTTAATGCTCTGGAGCAACAATCTACAATTCATGTAGAGGGAATTCTAGTAAGCGCTAAAGGGTACTTTCTGACTAGAGTTGAAGATTTTATCTTAAAATTATGAATTTTGCCATGTTGGTATGATGAAAAGAATACAGAATACAAAATATTTCATCTAAGAGATATATATTCCTATTTTTTCAGGTGCTACATTCATAAATGCGTGCACACATGCACGCACACACACAATTTAATGAGTAAATAAAAACAAAGCAATTGCAGTATCTTTACAACACGATTCAACGTTGAAGAAAACTTTTATATAAAAGAGCTACATTGGATCTATCCAATAGCTTAGACTATGTTTTATATGGTACATTTTTCTTAATATGGGAGGATCATCCTGTCATGATCATTTGACCCCATGGTGACATGCAATCTGAATGTGCCAGGATCCTTTTAATCTGTTTCCTTGGTTAGGAGGACAAGAATAGTGCTCAGAATGTTTCATCTTGCCAATTTTTGACAAGATCTTTGAGTCCTGAGGTCTTTGCTACTGTTCATATCCAATGCCAAAATTGATATTTTTATAATAGTAACATTCTGTATTTGCATGCAGAGATTATCATTGTCTTTAGTCACTCATCATCTGAGCTCCATTCCTGCACTTATAAAATCCTTCCCTTTATGAGTCTTGATTGAAGGAAGCTTGCAACTAGAATATGGCTTTATGGTAGAGGTTCTGTAGCATAAAGATCTAAACTTCTTAGATAAAGTGAAGAATGACCTATCTTTGTGTCAGTTCAACATCTCACATTTAGAGGAACCTTTGTATTGTATTCAGTTAATGAATCAATGAGTGTTGAAATCAGGTATTCTGAACTGTGTTCTTTATGGCCCTGAAATGAGAGGCATTCCACAGTTGGTCTTTGACATCCATCCATCAAGTTAATTGAATTGTGTCACCATATGCAAATATTCCCATAAACTTTCCACTATTCCTGTTCTTCAGGTCTACTGATCCTGTTATTTCCCTTGATACTCATTTTGCCATGCAACACATGAAAAGCTACATTCAAGAGATCTTATGGAAAAGAATCGGTTTCAAGTAAAGTATTTTATGTGTTCAGATGTTTGGGAGCTAAGTTGTAAGGAGGGAAAATATCAATTAAAAACTGAGGGGAAAGAGTTTTTCCTTCCTGGATCTACTGAACATGAAAAGCTGAGAGAGGAACTGAGAAATGGGGAGGTGGTCAGGAAATCGCCATTTAACTTTGTATAAGTCCCCCTTTTTCTGGGTCTCTGTGTCCTCCTACGAATTGTTGTTGAACATCTGGCTCTGACTTATTTTCATAGACAAAAAAATGTATCACTCTATGATTTTCCTTTCACCCAGTGAAAAATCCCCTAACAGAAGCCAAACAATAGGGCACAAGCAAGAATTGAGCCCCATTATCATAGATGGGAAAAGAGGCCAAACTGGCTAAGGACTCAGCTGTTGGAAGCCTATTAGCAGCAGCTCAGATTTCCTGGTTCCAATGGGTTGCAATGCACTCAGGATTAGCTTTGCTCAGAGCCTTTGGTTAATGATTGTTTGTACAGTAACAGTCTGCTGTTATGCCGACAAAATGCCTATAAAGACTGTATTTGGATTTTTGGGAGAGGCCACATACTCTAGTCATGGATGGCAAAGCTGTTTGGAGAACAAAAAGACTCTGGAATATGTCTCCTAACACCCAATCCAACATCACGCCCCAAGTATCCGTCGCTACAATGTTAGATGCAGTTGGCATCTTGCACCGTGAAACGGAACATTAACATCCACCAAGAATGCCTGGTCTCATTCTACCGGTCATTCCTGTTCTATAAATCTTTCCCTTTATGCTTTTCTCCCTTTGTTTAGAGTTTCAAAAAGTTTCCTATATCCCCAAGGAGAGGGAAATATTTATACTTTGACAAGATTCTACACCATAAGGTGATTTTACATTTTCTATTACCAAAGAGTTGACATTACATCATTTCTGAATATTCCAGAAGTTGTTTCTTATCAAAGAATAAAGTTGAAACTCCTTTACATTGTTGTAGCCAACTTTACTTGTCTCCAGCTATATTTTCAGGATTACCATTCACCAGTCACTTCATTCTAATATTGCTTTAGCCAAATGTGATCTCTTTTTTATTATTTGAGAAGAGGGCTGGAATTTCTCAGTATTGATTATTCTTGTTCACATTCTTGCTACAAGGAGAATGAATGTTCACTCATCATTTCTGCTTGTAGACATCCTCTCTATGGTTACAAGTGCAGCTTATTTACTGTCCTTCAAGTTGTCACTGAGTACCCAGAAAGTTTTTGCCTCTCTTATTCTCTGAAAGTTCTGCTTTGTAACTCAGTGATTTAAGTATATATAAAACCTATATTTTCTCCATATTTATATTCCTCCTTCATTCCCAGGGTTAACGCAGGACTTCACTGCTTCTTTGTTTGGGGTCTAAAATTTAATTTTGACCACAAACAAAAAGAAAGTTAATGTAGATACAATCTTTCTTTTGATAGATTTGTGATTCAGGGACACTAAGAATATACAGATTTGGTCTTGATTCTTTTCACAGGACAGAATGGAACAACACTATCGGCAAACATTTCATATGCCTTTTGGGTATCCATATATTCTGACTAAATATGCTTTAAAAGTAATTATGTTCTTGTAGGCTTGGAATTTAGTAAGTTAGTAACTTAAAGCAGGTTGAGTCAGAAGCAAGTTGTAAATTTTAGAGGGGAGCTTCAGGGCTTAGGTGTAAAGAAAATTACTCCTTTCTGATTGAGAATATAATTACAAAGATTCACACACAGATACAGAGAAAGACCATAATCTTCAGCCTTTTGGGGTTTCTGCCAAGTTGCATGAAAGAGAAAAGTTGAGTTCTGAAAGGAGGCAGGGGATAAAAGCTTCTCAGAAATCAGAGAGAAAAAGAGAACAAGAGAGAGACAACAAAAGTGGCTCTCGCTGCAGAGAGCCGGAGGGACCCAGAGGGCTACAAAAGGTGTGCAGCCAGGAATTCAATGCCAACAGAGGCTGCTTAAAGATCAAGGAGAAAGCTACCTACTTGTACCTAGATATTCTCATTTCTTTAAGTTTGGGTTATAAATATGTCTTTTTAAAGACAGTGTCTTTCATGTTTATCAATAGCCTTTTTATGGAAATTCTTTTTTCTTACCTATTGGGAAACCAGTCTTACAGTTCCCCCCCCCCCCAAGACCCTAAGTTGAAATGACTGAGTTATTTCTAAAATTTGGACATGTGTAGGAATGAGAAGAAAGAAAGAAGAGTCATCTGTAATATTTTTAGTTTCCATGTTCATGCTTTCCCCATAATTACATATCTGGTGTTTGGTGGGAGTTAAAACAGCACTGCCTGTTACATACACATGCAACTGAGCATCCTGTTATGACAACATGACCACATTCTTACTAACAGGAGGATGCCCTGTGACTAAAACCTTAGTCAGAAATATTGATTGTAAGGTACAAATACTCAAGGTGGTCTCTAGATTCATTCTAGAATGAGATATAAGATGATGAACTATGATCCAGAATCTCTGAGGGGAACCCAGCTACTCTAACATCTTACCTACTGCCCAGAGTATCAAGAGCTACTCATGATGGGTTCACTCATGGAAGTGAGTATTCAGGAAATGAATATTTGATGGAGTCATGGAAAGAGGTAATCGTGGAAATGAGTATTCATGGAAGTAAGTATTCATGACAGTTGGCATTCATGGAAGGTACCTTTTATTCAATAACTTCTCTCCCTTTTTAGGTTAAGTTCAAAAACTTTGCTGATGAACAACCATGCTTCTTTTGGCCAGTATGAGCTCCTTTGGCCTGCTGTAGAAGCTGACACAAGGCAAGATGATTGGATAACAGTAGCATTTGGAGAGGAAGAATGCAAAAACTACAACCCAGTTAATTTAGACAGAAAACTAACACTGTTATCATAGAAAACTCTTTAAAAGAGGACAAGGGTATTGAAATGGAGAAGGCAAGAATAAAAATCAATTGTTTGGGGCTGTGGATACAACTTCTGGTTAGAATAGTAGCTTTAACAGAAAATAGGGGCCAAGAGTGAAGTGAGTAGACTGGAGGAAAGGAATGAGTAGGGGTCAGGTCCAGGAAGACTGAATTCTACATGAAATAATCTGTATCTCACCTATAGGCAGTGGACCTATAGCCTATAGCCTGGTGGCTTCACCTATAGCCACCAGATGTTTCTTTCAATCTGGTAAAATAAATAATTAAAGTTGCATATTGGAAAATCTAGGTTGCACTGACACAGAAAGATTGAATTGGAATAAGGAAAGGTCAAATGCTGAGAGGACATGGAAATGGCATATAGGTGATCCCGGTGAGAACACAGCGAAGACAGATTAAACCATGCCTGGGCATTGACTAGATATGGAAGAGGACACAATTTCAAATCAAGGTGATTAGGAGACTGATTCATGCTCAAACCATAGACAGAAAGACAGCCAAGAAGGACATTTATCTGAATGGGAAATGAGGGAACCGGAACACAAGTAAACATCTATTCAGCTTCCTGTATGAGAGCCAAGAACAGTGTTCACGTCTATATTTGAGCTCTACGTCTCAGATCCCATGTTAAATGTTTTACCTAAATCATCTTTTGCTCTCACAAAATTGATTACTTTGATTTTACAAACAAGGAAAGTAGGATAAAAAGTACTAAAAGTCTTGCCCAACATTATAAGACCAATAAGAATAAAAGATATGATTCTAACCCATTCAACCTTTCCTTATTCTGCCATCCTGTATTTTTGGATTGTAGCTAGAGATGTGTTGTCCACATTTTGTGCCCTGATTTTGAGATTCCAGAGCACAGCTCCATTCATGTTGACTGAATAAAGTTCAAGTAATGGAGGCAATGGGATTTGTTGTAGGAGGAAGCACAGAGGAAAGAGAAGAAGATTGAGAAAGTCTTTAAGACGTGTCTACACCAAGAACAGACTTAGATTCAGGACAACAAGGTTAACTCCTCAAATCTACTTCTTATTAATAACTCTCTGAGCTATAATTTTTCCATCCTTGATAGACTGATAATATACCTAGCTCAGAAAGTTTTGAAAATCAGACATAAACATAGGGATGAGCATGCTTAGTGACCTGTAGAGTAAATAAATTGCAAATTTTAGGAAGGATCTGAGAGGAGGAATCACTGCAGGTTACCTAGAGAATTCAGAGCACTTTTTCAGGAGACTCACATTCATTATATTCTGAAAAGATGGGGAAGGAAAACATCAAAGAGTGTAGAGGAAAGGGTTAAAACATGATGAAAAGGTTGGTGATTATTAGATTTTTGGTGACCTTGGGGAGAATGGTTTCTGTTGAGAGATGGGAACAGAAGTTAGATTTGATGAGATTAAGGAGAAAGTGGGTGGTAAGGAAACAGGGGCTGTCAGGTATAGACCAACTTAATTAAGAAGTTTACAGTGAAAGAAAGAAAGAAATGGGACAGTAGCTTGAGGGGGCAGCTTAAATTATTACCGCTTCCATGGATATAGATATTTTAGCAGGGATCAATGCCTTAAACTAAAGGGATTAAGTGTTGCTGGTGGAATTTCAGTCTGCCAGAAGGTGGGGGAGGACAGTCTACTTTGACACTTTGGGCACATTTCAAAATCCCTGAAATGATACCATAAATAGTTATTTCCCTGTTCTACCTAATTGTTGTCAATGGTATAGGTGCAGAATTTGGGGTTCTCCTATGTTACACTTGTTTTTACATTTTGATGGTATTTTAACACGTTCATGAAGAGACAGTGGTTTTCTCATAGTGGTGATCCCATGAAATAGTCCCTGAAGGAATGGGAACAAAAACCCACTTAGCAGAAAGTTTGACTGTAAATTTGGCTGTCAAAACATCAAAATGTATTTGGAAGCTAGGAAAAAAAAACTTGAGGCATGAATGCCTGTTGTAATTTCCATACATTTTAGTCCAGAAAAAAGACTTCTACTAAATATTTTATATGAAATAAGACAATCAACATTGCTTTGTACTCCCTCCATAATCTTGTTTCCAGTCAACCAAACAAAACTGTACTGCAGATTAGTGTCTCCAGTACATACCTCTAGTCCAACTTCAGACACACAGAGTCCCCACCCCTCACATGAACCCTTTTTTTCATTGAACTGGTATTTTTTCTGTCATCCCTGGAATGGTCTCTTTGTCATCTCCCACACCAGTCCCAATCCCAGAGCAAAACCCGTTTCATTCATCTGAAAGGTGTGGGTCAATTTCCATTTTCTTGTAAAGATTATCCTGACATTTCTCCTCCCAAACCCTATGGATTCGTAACATTGACTTATATAGAGTTTTATTTTATGGCTGGATTGTTCCATACCTGTAGCTTTACTTCTGGTTTTTTAGTATAGTTACCTTTTCTTATAATTCTTCAAGGGAAGGTGATGGTGACCAGGAAGATGAACTCACAAATAATAAGAACAGCTGTACTTTTTGAATCTTGAGATATCAAGGAATCCAGCTGGATTAGGAAGCTAAAATTGCCAGATTGATCAATTCATTCTCCTTTAATGTACTACATAGTGTGACTCTCATGCCAGAGATATTACATATTGATTTCTGGTGTACAGAGTATTGAAGGATGAGGCTTTCCTAGTGTGACACTGAAGCGCTGTGTTCCTGGCACCTGTGCCAGCCTCCCTGCATTCCTCTTCTCAGATAATCCTTCTCTCCTCCCCACTGCCCTGGGTGAAAAGTTAGGATAAAGGTTTCACATCATATTTCCTAGTTACTCATGTGTTTTACAAGATGTAGCATTAAGTATTCCTGAAAACACACCCATTAGGATGTGAGGTGATGCCATTAAACTCATTTTACCTTATTGCAATGGAAGAGAGAGACACAGACAGGTTAAGTGACTTGGCAGAGACACCCAGCAATTTGATGGCTAAGATGCATTTAACTCCTATGTTTCTGGCTGACTGGTGAGCCTGCCTGACAGGCTCTCACCATGAATGTCCAAGTCCCAGAGAACCTTCAGTGTCCATGATAGGGGAACATTTAAAATAACTCAAGAAGACAGTGCTTTACATGCAACTGGCAATCAGGTATATCTTAGTTTTATTTAAATCTCAGAGGAAATAGATGGAAAGGACAGTGTCATTTTGAAAAGAGTTTTAAGTCTAATTTAGAAAATGAGAGGCTTTGAGTGGATGGGTGCATAGCCAACTCTTAGTAAACCATAGGGGCATTGCAGCAAAGGGCCCTGAGGGGATCTGGAAGTCCTGTCTTCCTCTAAGTTCTCCATAGAAGCCATGCTTTCTTTAGAACGCTCCGTGCTGACTTCAGTCAGATGCCTTAGTATTCTAACTCTGTCTCCTCCTCCTTTACGGCTTCTCATGACTCTATCTATTGAAAGAGAGGCTCTTTGCCATTTAAAGGTCGAATGCTGTAATAGAGAGATGGCATTTTATTATCAGATGAGTGCAAGCAGAAGGGAGATGAAAACTTGGTGGACTGAGCCAAGTATAACCGTATTCCTGGGTTGAGATTTCATGAAAATGTGGAATGTACCTTCAGTTAACCTTTTACAAATACCTGCTCACTAGAAACCATTTATTTTAAGGTTGTTAGCTGTGTTTGGAAAGTATTTACTCCTGCCGAGTTGGAGGAAGCACATAATCTTATTTTTGTCCAGTCCCCCTAAGCTTGAAAGTTCCCCAAATCTCCCAGTAATTCTCAGTGACAAAAATCTTTGATATTCCTGATCCAGAGTCTAGCTTGTCAGGGCCAGAGGGCATGGGACCTTCCACTAAAGAAGAATGTTCTGGTCTATTTTAGGTAGATTTTTAAATATTAGTCTTGGAGAATTTTGTAGAGAAATAGGGGTTGCAGAATAGAATATCAATAGTTACAATAGCAGGAGATCATACAGCTTTATAATTTAAGAGAAATCTTTTCTACAAGTCTAGTCTCTTTTAAATTCCTTCAGCCCCACAGCGAGTATTATTTATATGACTCAGAGAGGCCAAGGAAATGGCTCAGGCCACACAGTTATTATGAGACAGGGTTAAAATTTTGAGTCACAGAAAATTTTAAATCCAGTATTCCTTTTGTCATTTAATTTATCTCCTAGAATCATTAACAGAGAGGGGAGGGTTAGGCTTCGCAGAAAGAGGAATAGGAGCTGTCTTCTTTCTGCCTCTGCCTTAGAGGAAATTCCAAGCAACTCTGAAAATCATGTGTGCGTGTGTGTGTGTGTGTGTGTGTGTGTGTGTTTGCACCCTCCCTCCCTCCTCCCCTCCCTCCCTTCCTTCCTTCCTTCCTTCCTTCCTTCCTTCCTTCCTTCCTTCCTTCCTTCCTTC
>PVHY01009466.1:0-38734 GCA_004024945.1 Uropsilus gracilis
GGGGAGGGGGGTCTCAGGCACAAATGCAGGGGTGAAGCAAGCCTGAGATATGGCTGTGATGACATGTGGCCCTACTTCTGCCAGTGCCACCTCCTGGCCCCAGGAGCCTAACATCTACCAGCAGGAAGATGGACATGAATTCAGTCCATACTCACTGTCACCAACTTTCAGCTGGGCCCTGAGCTGGGTACAGGGCCTCATGCCATCAACCCAGCCTGCCTGGGACTTTATAGTCCAGGGACAAAGCCACTTCAGATGCAGCGTGGAGACGAGGTGTGAGGAAAATCACAGAAGGACCCCACAGTCCCAAGGGGTCCGTGGAGAGGCCCCTAATCCTGGTGCGGGTGAGGGAAGGTCTTTGCCCAGGTAGCACATGAGCTGAAGCTTGAAGGAGCGCACCAGATAGACACGTGATAAAAGCTTGATCATGCCACATGACGGACACTGCAAGTGCAAGGACCTTGGGACTGGAATATGCTGGCTGTATTCAGGGAAGAGAGACAGCCAAGGTGGCAGTAGTGACACAAATAAGAGAGATCAGCAGGGGTGAGTGGGTGGAGAGGGTCAGGATGTGGTAGCCTTCCAGGTCATGGCCTCTGGATTCGATCTCAAGATAAGCAGCCATCAGAAGGTTCTGGAATGTTGTGATTTGACTCACATTACTTTAAAGGCCTCTGTAGGTTGCTTTGTGGAAAACAGGCTGCAGGGAGGTCCCAGGGACACAGTGGACCCAGACGGGCTCTTGTGGGCATTGGGGGAACACTGGTAGGGCCATGGGATGGGCGGCCAGTGGCAGGAGTGATGAGAAGTCAACAGAATCAGGAGGTGTTTTGGAACTGAGAGGACCAAGGACATGTAAAGGAAGACTCCCATCTGATGGTGCCCTTCCTCGGGGCAGCTGTGGGTTTGCAGGTATAGGTATGGATGGGGCTTGCTAGGGGTGAGGGTGGGGGGGAGAAGCTGTAGCCAAGAACAGACAGGAGAATGTACTGACTGGAAGCAAGGGGGCGAGGAGAGGACCCAGGAGAATGGCAAGATTTAAGGAGAGAAAGAAAGAGTCGATGAGAGAGTTGGAGGTAATGCCAGCTTTGAGCGAAGAGGAGAACCAGGAGTGGCTGCTGTCACTGACCCCTCAGGCGAGGCTGAGACTTCCGCCACCACCTCTGTCTTCCTGAGTCAGCCCCAGCATCGGGGAGAGTTATTTCTGCAAATCCACAGCCAGTTCTTACCTAACACTTCGGAATCCTCCTGCTGCCTGCGATTGATTTCCTTAATGAATGCTCCAGATCTTCCCAGGTAGGGAAGTCAGAGGCTGAGGCCTAGGAGGCCTGTGGGGCCCCACCCCCACCTTCCTTCCCGTTCCTTCCCCTCTTTAGAAAGGGGCTCTGTTTGGCCTTTCCTCAGCTCTGCTGGGATTTCCCAGCCTGTCGGGAGCCCAGAGCTGACAGCCCCTTTGCTGGAAGTGTCTGGATGCCTCTGACGAATGGTCTTTTGCCAGATCTACCAGCTCCGGGGGACAGGGGAGGTGACCTCCTTTGGCAGCTGCCCCAAAGCACACAGCCTCCTGGTGCCTCTGACTCCCAGGAGCTTGAGGAGAAGAGTCGTTAGTGAGGCCACCTATGGAAGATGGGACAATGCGTGTGTTTGTTCATCAGATTTGCTTTTGATGGGAGGGAGGGGATGGACATTCCAGGCAGACGGAGCAAAGGCTGGGGGTGCAAGGGGGACAGCCACATCAGTCCAAGCGGTGTCCAGGTATCCCCGTGCGTGGGGAGCAGTGTCTGAGGACAGCTTTGTGGCTTGGTGGTCATTCATCCATTCAGTGCTTCCTGCCGAGAGCTGCTTCTATGGCGCTGCTGATAACAGTGGCCGCGACAGCCAACATCTGCTAAGTCCTCATCTGTAGTAGAAATGCCGCTAAAGGCTTCACCACTTTTTCCTGTGGAGGCTCCCCACCCACCCTGACGGTTCCTGGTGGTGCTAGCCCACTTCAGAAAGAAAATCGGGATCCGAAAGTTGTGGTATATGTACACACTGAAATACTATTCATCAATCAAAAAAGACAAACTTATGTCATTCGCAGCAATATGGATGGAGTTAGAAGGAATCATGTTAGTGGAATAAGCCAGAAAGAAAGAAAAAGAGAACTATGGGATGGGCTGACTTCTATGAGGGATGTAGGGGAAAGAAACAAACAAACAAGAAAAATTTAAAACGAACTGTCAGCAGAACCAAAGCATAGAGCAAGAGAAGGGGAGGGGCAAAAATCAGGGGAGAGATGGGCACAAGAGATTAAGACGATGATCCACGGGTGACAAGGTAGTGGGAGAACCCAACCTGACATTTGTGGTTCCATTTTCTGGAGTAGAAAGCAGGGACTCAGAGAAGTGAAGGGTGTTTCCCAAAGTCACAATGGGAGTAAGTGCAAGAACTGGCATTTGAAACTACTTCCGGTCCTTTCCTCTGGTCTGTCTCCTGGCTCCAGAGAAGCGACCCAGTCAGGTGCTTGCTCTCCTGAGGCATCTCTGTTACCAGCAACTACTTCCCATCTCCCCTTAGAGTCAGGAACTTGAAACTTCCAGTTTCTGTAAGTGGGGACCCACCCAATCTCCCCTTATCAGCCTCTGTAGCAAGTTCAGCAGATCCCATGTTGGAGGGTGTCACCTAGTGGCCACATCTGGTACTACATCCCACGTTGGTAGATTGTGAATCAATTAACATTCATTCATTCTTAACCTAAGCATCTATTGTGTGTGAGGGAGACAAGATCCCTGCTCTTGGATATCCTCCAGTCCTTAGAGAAGACATGTGTATAGCAGAATAGTAAGTGTAGGTGTCGAGAGCAGACACTGGCTGGGACATTTGGGACGTGTCCCCAGCAGAGGGGAGACAGGTGCTGAATCTTTAACGATGAACTGCCAGGCCGGTGAAGAAAGGTCAGTCAGATGAGCAACAGCACTTGCTCATGTCCAGGATCTCAGAGAATAAAAATCTAGCATGTCTCCAAAAATCTAGCATGTCTAGGATGGCACCTTTGCCAAATAAAAGATAAGACACCAGGTTATTGCTGGAAATGTTTAAATACGTTTTTAGCGTAAGTATGTCTCAAATCTTGCATGGGACATGCCTTGTTTATCCAAATTCCAATTTAACTAGACATCTTTTATTTGCTAGATCAGGAAAAGGGGAGAGGGGAGTAAATTGGGTGTGGCAGGAGAGACCAGCAAAGGGCAGGTCACAAGGGGACTGGAATCCAAGCTAAGGAGTAGCGCGTTTCCCCTTGTAACCAGGGAAAGGGCTGTGTGTGCAGGACCCTGTGCTTGGCAGCGGGAACAAAACACAGCCCCTGCCCTTGGTAGTTCAGAATCAGGGGTTGGATAAGCCTGACTCCAGGAGAAGTAGCAGAGCCCCCTCTGTGGCACCCGGGCCTCAAAGGGAGAGGTCACCTCCCTGCCTTTATACCTGCTGCTCCTTCTGCCAGGAATGCCCTCCTCCTCCTTGGCCTGGGTGACTTGTGTTTGTTCTCTGAGATCCCACTTCAGCAGCTCAGCTCCCCAGAGAGCTCTCTTTGACTTCTGTTTTCCCTCACCTAGGCAAGGTCAGGTGCACCTTGTTCATCATGCTTCCCCGACACTGGAAGCATTTTATGCCTCTTAATTCATTTGATCCTCTAAACAGCCCTTGAGGTAGCTACTAGTATTATCCCCATCTTCTGGGTGAAGAAAAGGAGGCAAGACAAGTGAAGGGATGTGCCCAAGTCACCAAGCTACTAAGACGTAGTCAGGACTATAATGCCCATGATGTCGCTCACACTGAACTGAATTGTCCAGGGGCACTGCCAAGGGCTCTGTGCACCCCAACAGGCACATGACTGGCATGTGCATTTTTCTGCATAAGGGTTTCTGCATAAGGGTTTTCATCAGCTTCTCACAGGGATTTGTGGTTCTTCAGGGCTTGCGATCTCCATGCCATTTGCTGTTCTGAACAGAGTTCTCTCAAGTCAGGGCCTATGCTCCAGTTTCTGTGGATCCCCAGGACCGAACCCAGGGTCCAGCGCCAAGAGGGTATCTGGGGAAGGGCTGCTGGGTGCCTGGCACATGTAACATCACTGAGATTGAGGAGCACTGTGTCACCATTCCCACTGCAGCAGCTGCAGCCCGTCCTATGCCAGACTCCTCCCATCACCCTGGGCAGTGCTGAGAATGCCAGGGTTGGCGTTCTGCATCCCTCAGACATGGGGGCCTTAGGTCCTGGTACCCGGTGCCACAGCCATCAGAGCCGACTCCCTGCAGGAGCCTGACGTTGAGCTCCAAAGCAACTGACTCATGGGAACTTAAGCATCATTTTTCTTTACTTGGCCTAAATTCTTGCCTCATTCAAGTGCACCGAGTCTGAACTGGGGTATTTCCACTTAACCAGTCAGGGCCATGCGTTGGCAGACAGGGGGTGAATGAAGAAGTAAATCAAGGAGGACTCTCTCTCTCCTGCTGTCTCCAGGAGCTCAGAGTCCAGTCCTCAGGGCCTGTGCAGTGACCACTTCACCTGCGTGTATGAATCAGCTGCTGTCACCCCCCCAGCTAATGGTTAACAACAAGGGGCCATTTTTTTCTTGCTCACAGATTTGTGTTTATGAGTCAACACAGGTGGCCCCTTCCAGCCTAGGTGTTAGGTCAAGGTCTTCTCTACATGTTTCTTAGTCTGGAACCAGCTGTGACCCAGGCTAACCACCCCACTCCCCCTGAGCAGATGACAGAACCAAATCAACATACCTCTGCTTTAACCACGTCCTCTAGAATATTCCCATGACCAAAGCAAGTCCCAAGGACACATTCGCAACCGTCCAGCAGAGATATATCCTCTGGCCCTTTTGTGGGAAATGTTGCAAAATCCCATGGCAAAGATGCAGGTGTGTGGCTCACTTCAGGGAGGGAGTGAAGAATAGAGAGCCATAGCTGTTCTTGCAGTAGCCAGACCCACTGCAGGTGGCAGGAGTGGGCGGCGGGCTCTGGGCCCGCAGTGGACAGCACCTTCACTAACTGTCTTCTCTGTTCCCCGGCAGGAGCTCAGTGAGTACAACGCCACAGGCATAAAAAGCCCCACCAACACGGTCACTGTGCAGGGCCTCAAAGCCGGCGCCATCTATGTCTTCCAGGTGCGGGCTCGCACCGTGGCAGGCTACGGGCGCTACAGTGGCAAGATGTACTTCCAGACCATGACGGAAGGTAAGCAGCGCCCAGAGGGGCAGGAGGATTGGTGCTGACCCCAAACAAGATAAACCATGCATTCCTATTCCTATTAAGTTCAAATCATAAAAGTCACCTCATCGTCTGTTCCCCAGTCCACTCCCAGGCTCTGTTTCTGTGACGAGAGAGGAGCTGGGCTCCTCCCATTACCATCATGTCAGCCCAGGACTCCTGAGAACCCACCCCTAACTTGCAGAGCCCCTCTGAGCAAGTCCTTTCCCTGCCCTAGTCCAAATGTCTTCATCTATGGGAGTTTTACACTCAGTCTGAGAGAGCAAATATATTTTATCCATCTGCTACCCGAGTGACTTGAAGAGGGATTGAAAAGAATTTTGAAGCCACATCTGACTTCAGTTGGAAGAAGTGCTGGGATGAATTAGTAATGTCTGCCCTGGGCAAGAAAATGAGAGGCTGAGGTCTATGTACTATGTGTCTCCAGTCTGGGACCACATGGCCTAATAACCGTTGAGCAGATAGAGTGTGAACTCTGATGCTTAATTAATAGAAATCACAGTGCTGACTCAGCTCTAACTATGGGTTTCTGAGTAACTCACACTTTCCTCTCTGAAAATTTTCTTATCCATAAATGGAGTATGGTAACTATTCCATCATCATCATCAAACTGGCATAAGAATAGGGGATAAAGGTATAGGACTTTACACAAGGTGGCACTAGATCCCACACATATTTAGCATTTACCAATCAGCTATCAAGGTCATAGTTGTCATTGATGTGAGTCTGAGGGACTTTTTACCACTCAGCTATTCATTCAGCAGCTTTATCTATGACCAGTCATTAGCGTTCTTTCTTAGCATCTGCTTCAACCACCGAGCATGGACCTTGGCCTTGATGTAGAACATTTCAGAGGCTCTTGAACCTATGCATCCTTGTTTTATCACAATAACCCTCCCTTTGGCTCTACGTCTTCCACCACCAGCCCCCTACTCCCTTCCTCATGGCCAGTATGTGTGACCTCTCTAGGCCCTTTTACCTGTTGGATGAATGTCACTGACCTGGGAACTAGGGGACTGTCCCTAGAACCTTTATTAATTTAGCAAATGTGAGCTGGGGCCCTGCCCTATGCTGGGCCCTGTGTGGGTGTTAAGGACCAAGGCTGACCTAGTGCCTGATTGACAACATCCTATGCGTTCACGAGAAGGAATAATAATAAAATTTTAAACCATAATGGTGTGATAGTATCTACATGTACTGAGTGATTTCTGAGAACCCAGGCCAATGCTGAATGCCATTTCAGCCCATGGTCTGGGGTCCCCCAGATTTGGGTTCAAATACTGATTTTGGCTACTTTCTAGCTGTGTGACCTCAGGTGAGTTATGACCTCACTAAGCTTGTTTCTTCATCTGTAAAATGGTATAATTCTACATCCTACAATTATGCATCATAAAACTTGGGAATATCAAACAAGACACCTGGTGTAACTGACACATGACACACTCGATCACATCAGAGCTAGTGTTCACTGGTGCTCATGGTGGGCCACGAGTTGTTAAGTGTGTTACACAACAATCCTATGAGATGGGAACTATTATTCTCCCCATTTTACAGATGAGGAAACTGAGCCACGGAGAGGTAAGTTACTGTCCCAGAGATCACACCAATGGTAAGTGGCATATTGGGATTCAAACCCAAGAGTCTGGTCTGAGTCTGTGCTTTTAGCAGCCTCTCTCTATGTCAGCTCATTTAGTTGGTGGTTTTCACGGCAACACTGAGATATATAACTGTTATTTTGCCCATTTTGGAGATGAAACATTGAGAGTTCAAGTGTTCATGGACTGGTGGGTGACTGACAGCGCTTCCCACCTGGGCACATGACAGGTGCTTTGTTAGGAACAGGAACAGAGCCTGGGGAACCCAGAAGACCCTGGGGGAGGGTGTGCCAGGACCCCCAAAACCAGGCTGAGAGCTTGTGCTGTGCTTTCTCCCCAGCCGAGTACCAGACAAGCATCCAGGAGAAGCTGCCTCTCATCATCGGCTCCTCAGTGGCCGGCCTGGTCTTTCTCATCGCTGTGGTCGTCATCGCCATCGTGTGTAATAGGTGGGTAGGCATGCCCCAGCCCTACCCAGGTCCAGCTATCTGGGAGGGGTTCTGTCTGGCCATTCAGCCACTTCAGACCAATGTTGGGGGCAGAGGAAGCATCCCTGTCTTTAGCAGGAGCAGGGGAAGACTCAGGCGGGCCTGGATAGCTCCAGCAGTCTCTGGAAAACCCCAGCAGTCTCACCTAAACAGCCATCAGCATCCACCCCTCAGATTAGATGTCATCCCTGAGTCCAGCCTCAAAGGGAGTGGCAAACCAAGACATTGATGCTTCAGCACAAAGGGATGTCTCAGAATAGTGGACAGGAAGATGGCTGGGCACTGGAAAGTGAGGGGGTAGTGAGAGGAGGTACAGTTTGCCCCACTTTCTGCAATGGGCTGGGGTCCTTTCCTGTGCAGTGTCATAGCAGAGTGTCAGCTGGGAGCTTGCAGAGCCCAGATCAGGCCTCTCAGCTGAGGCAGCTAAGAGACAGGAGAGGACACAGACAGCAGGAGGTGGGAAAGAGACTGGACATGAGAAGGCAGAAGACAGCACGGGTTCTGCTGCCTTAATACAAAGAGACACCTCCTTAAAGAGTTGCTCACTTTAAACTGGGAGCGGTGACGTGTGCCTTTAATCTCAACCTTGGGAGGCTGAGGCTAGAAATCGCTTGAGCCCGTGGCTTCAAGACTACCCTGGGCAACATAGCGAGACCTAGTCTCAAAAAATGACCGGGCATGGTGGCACACGCCTGTAATCCCAGCTACCTGGGAGGCTGAGGCTGGGGATCGCTTGAGTCCATGGGTCCTGGACTACCCCGGGCAACATAGCAAGACCTAGCCTCTAAAAATAGAAAGAAAGAAAGAAAGAGTTGCTCACTTTAGGACAGACTGGGTCATGTGATCAGATGGACAACAGCCCCCAGGTTTCTGAGGCCAGAGGTCACGGTTGGGGGATGACTGTGCTCTTTTAAAGGACTTGGCTAGAGAGGGGATGGAAGAGGCAGGGAGTTTGGACTTGAAGTCGAGGGTGGGAAGGGTCGGGTAAGGCCAGGAAGGGTGTAGCAGCTGGGCCAGGGGTAGACAGGGGCCCTCTGGTAGGGGTGTGGTTTCCAGGGCCTGCCCACTCTCTCCCTGTCACCCACTATGGCCCCCAGCTCCCCCGGGTGTCTCCAGGTGGCTCCAGCCCTTTGCTTTTGTTCCAGAAGACGGGGGTTTGAGCGCGCCGACTCGGAGTACACGGACAAGCTGCAGCACTACACCAGTGGCCACAGTACGTACACCCCGCGGGAACCCTGGCTTCCATTCTCACTCTCCGGCTTCTCCCTCTGTCTCCTGCCTTGCTGCAGCCAGAACGAAAGTCAGGCTGTGCTTTACATCAGTCAAGTTCACATCCATCTCAGGACACACCGTTGCCTCTGTCTGGACAGCTCTCCCCCTTTCTCTGTACCCTGGGACTAACCTCAGGTCTCAACACATGCAAAGTCCGCTGAGAAACTCCCTGCCCCCACCCCCTGCCTGGATTTGGGGCCACATGGGTGCTGGCACGGCATGGCAAATGTTCCCTAGGCCGCCTTGTGATGGTCCTTTCCCTGCCTCCCTGCCATGGCACGGGCTGGTGCCCAGCACAGAGTAGATGTGGTGGTGATGGGCACCCAGGTTTTTTCCCCCCTAGGGCCTCTATCTCTCCCCCCACCCCATCCCACCTCTGGCCAGGGTGGTAGCGCCTGCCATAGCCAGAGCAGATGTTCCCTCCCGAGGGCCAGCAGAGACAGAAGCAAATCATAGGTATCTCTTCATTTGACTTTGGCAAGAACCAGCCACCGGGGCCAGGGGAAAGAGCACCTCAGTTCTCAGTCCTGCTCCCTCAGAGAACAGATTCCAAATTGGTACAGTGTAGATTCTCAAACTATACCAGGCAAGGAACCCTGGGGCTCCTCAGAGGATACCAGGTAAGGGGACCAACCATGTCCCTTCATTTATCAACTGCTGTGACCTATTGCGAGTTCCAGGCACCAGCCTAGTAAACAACCAGATGTTCCTTCCCACCCACGTGGGAAAGAGAATAAAGACATCTACATGATAAATGTGTAAAGCCTGTACATACTCGAAGATGACAGTGCTATGGGGAAAGGGCAGAACAGGGTGATGAATTGAGAATTGCCAGGGTTATAGTTGCCCTTGAAATTAGGGCGTTAGGGATAGTAGTCTCATTAACAGGGTTCCTTTAAATAGATATGAAGAGGCTAGGGAGTGAGTTTGTAGAGATACCTGAGTATCCCAGGCAGCAGGGACAGCCAGTGCAAAGGCCCTGGGGTAGGAACATGCCTGGTAGGTATTACAACACCTCTGTGCCTGGAGCAGGGTGAGTGGCAGGAGGGGGAGGATTGTAGATTCTTAGATTTTACCGAGTGAAACGAGCCTCTCCAAGTGTGAACAAAAACATGCTGTGCTCTGAGCCGGAGTTTGGGGGGGCTTCTGGCTGCAGTCTGGGGGAGAGGTTGAAGGAGCTGGTATGTGCCAGGCAAGGACAGAAGTGGGGGGGGGACCCAGAAGTTGGCTGTGTGAGTGACCCAGGGACACTGATGGTGACAGACGTGGGTGGCAGTGATGGGAGTCTGGTTCATTTTGGAAGCAGAATCACTGGGTGCATTGCAGGCTGGCATGTGCGGCAGTGAGGAGAACCAGGGTGTTCTAGGTATTCACCCTACGGGTAAGACTTAATTTGGAGTGAAAGTTCCTGGGCTTAAAAATCACTTTAGACAGAAGTGTAAAAATAATTAAACCATTAACACTTCCAGCAGATAATTTAGGTAACTCTTTAATGATACGTGGGAAGAAAAGGACTTTTGAAGCATAAAAGGCACAAAAGGAGCCTCAGGAAAAAGGAGGGCAACTTTAACCACACAGAAATAAAAATCACCCGGACATTAAAAATAGAAGGCATCAATTCCATCACCCCCCCCTACTTCCCCAGTGGTAAAATCAGGATCGGACTTCACAGGTGTATCTCAGCCTGTTGTGTTCTACTACCAGGAACTGCTGGTGCTGAGTGGGTGTTTATTCATTTGGTCCTTGTCGTTTCCTACGTACGTTTTGAGTACAGTGAGGCACAGAGAGGTCTTCAGACAGCTGTTTGGCATCAGAGCTGGGAACTCGAGCATGAGCCCCCCCCAGGCTTCTGGTTCAGGGGTGCACCCCTTTATCCATGCTGCGTACAGTCCACCGCGCCTGGATAAAACGTGTGTGCATCCTCCGCCAGCAGGCGTCATCAGGAGCCCCAGTATTTGGAGCGTGAGTCAGTAAGACGCAATCAGGCAATTTTAAAAATAAACCCCAGGATTTGTTCCGAGATCCACACATTGGCGAGCACAAGCTCCTTCCGCTTTGCACCTGAGTCGGACTTTGTTTTTCTCAAAGCCCCGCCAGCCCTGTGATCCCACAGCCCCCGTGGCCTGTGTGGGTCGCACAGCGAGCCCCCCAGGTGTGTGTGAACCACGCCATCACTCTGGCAGGTTCACGTTCTCCGCAGTTCTGCAGGTGCTGCATGAGCGCCAAAGCTGGCAGTGCCCGGATGTGGAGTGGAGGGACCTGGTTTATTACCCCTCCCCCACTGGCCTGCGAGGTGACCTTGGGGAAGTCAGCGGACCTCTTGACCCTGGCTTCATTCTCTGGGAAGTAGCAGGAATGATACTGCTTTCATTCCTGAGGATTAACTGAATTAATGGCTACTGAAGTGCTTTATAATAATCTTTAATAATAGCCAACTGTTCTTTATAAGTGCTAACAATTAGTCAGTGCTTTCTATTTGCCAGCCTCTGTACTAAGTCCTTTAAAAGCTTCTCAGGCGATCCTGCAGTCCCCTTATGAAGTCAGTGCTATTTATTAGCCCCATTTTGGAGATGAAAAATGGCACAGAGAGGTTAAGTAGCTTGCTCAGGGGCACACAGCTGGATCAATAGTGATTGATCCTGACGTCAACCTTGTCACACAGCTTATTCCTGACCATTATTACTGGCAGATTCAGGGTGCAAACCCAGGTCTCTGAGTGCCTAGTTCCTCCTCCTTCATCCTGAATTTCCTGATTCAAGTTCAGGATGACAGTTGCTGGCTCTGTCGGTCATAAATCACACAAGCAACAGTCCAGCTTTTTCTAAAGACTGCCTCCGGAGATCCTCACCTAGGTCCAACTCAGCAAGTGCACCAGCTGGGGCTCTTGCTTTGAGTTCACCCCCTATTCCAGGGCATAGGTAGAGGGGGCATGGGAAGAAGTAGAAGGAGCGTTGGAAGAAATTGATAGTGTAGGATGGTAATTCTCAACCTCTCTTGGAGTCTCCAGCTCCCTTGAGACTTTGCTAAAAGTTTGGTTCATAAAACTAAATGTGCATCTGTGTGTCTATAAAGTTACAAGACAGAAAAATTAACAACGAGAAATGTACGTTGAAGAACTTTTACTTTAGACTAAACTTCCATAATGTTTTTTTGTTTGTTTTGTTTTGTTGAGACTAGGTCTTGCTATTTTTGCCCGTGGAAACCGCAGGCTCTTGTTGCCCAGGGTACCATGGACTCAAGCAGTCCCCAGCCTCAGCTTCCCAGGTAGCTGGGATTACAGGCATGCGCCACCACACCCAGCTATTTTTTTGGAACTAGGTCTCACTACGGGCCCCAGGCCCCAAACTGCAATCCCTAGCCCCTGCTGTTTCATAGGCTGAAGCTTACAGGCACAAGCCACCGTGCCCGGCCTCTAAACTTCCATAATGTTTAGACTACTTATTAGGAGCGTGGATTGTTTTTCTAATCCAAAAAGGCAAATGCACTTTGTTTTCTGAGGTCCCCCACCCCCTGCCCATCCTGGGACTGCCAAGTGGTTCACAGACACCCACACCAATAATCCAAAATACAGCCAGTGTGTTAGAGAAGTGGTGGGTAAACATTTCTGCAGAAGGGCCAGAGAGCAAATGTCTTAGGCTCTGCAGGCCTCCCAGTCTGCTGTAACTACTCAACTCAGTCGCTGTGGCATGAAGCAGCCGCAGGCACAGAAATGAGCGTGGCTGTGTGCCAATAAAACTTTATCACAAAACGGGCAGCGGACCAGTTTGCCAACTCCTATGTAAAAGGTTCCAACTCCTAGATTCTTGGACTGTCTGAAACAGGCTGAGGGTAGTCAACTCACACGTCCAAGGTCATGCAGCTGGGGGGGAGGGGGTCTGAATGATTCCCATTCGCCACGCAGCCAAGCCTTCTGGTGGCCCAGGGACCAGCTCCAAATCGTATCACCACCGCCTGCAAAGGCACAGCTAGAGCAGCGGGAGAGCATGGGCTGGCAGGGAGCTGGGGAAGCCAGAGGGAGGTCCAGGCTGGGAGAGGGCCAGAGGCCTTGGGATGCAGGGGAGCAAAGTGGACAGGATCATCTTTCTCTTCCTTTAAGGCGTTCTGCTGACTCAGTGCTGGGGTCAGAACTGGGTCTCTGACATCCTGGTTTCCTCCTTCTCTTTCTGCATCAAAAACAAATCCACATCAGATCAAGAATCATAAGAATATGCCCCATGTCCAGTCTCACACTGCTCACCAGGGAATTTGAGATTTAAATCAGAAAGATTTAAAACGTGGCTAGTGGGGAGCCTGGGAGGTAGGCCCGGGAACCACAGGCAACCTGCATGGGAAGGGCGCCAGGAAGAGCTCCAATTAGGCCTGGAAAGATAAGGCACCTCCTTAGCAGACATCCAAGAACATGGGCTGTAGCCTGTTCCATCTGCATTTTAGTTCCAGTTTTCTCTCTTCCTTACTGACTTCCACCTCCTTTGCAGCCTCTGATTCTCTATCCTTTTATCTCCACATCCTTGACAGACATTGCTAATCAATTCTATCTTTTAGTTGCTCTAGGAAGCCATTACCAATCAATCTGTTGAAACAAGAGCTAGAGCCTATTTTTTGTTCCTTCTGAGCTCTCTAGTCCTCTCACCTTCTACTCAGCTCAGTGCCTGTCTGCTCACTGAGATCGAAAAAGGTCAAGTCATCTATGGGGGGGTAGCCCAGTCATTGAGGTGGGGGCCCATACAGAGGCACATTCCCCTCCCCAGAGGGACTGACTCCTACCTTCCCATCAGTCCACATCTTGAGTTTGTGCATATGACTGAGCCTGGTCTTGTCCCCCAGTGACCCCAGGCATGAAGATCTACATCGACCCGTTCACCTATGAGGACCCCAACGAGGCAGTGCGGGAGTTTGCCAAGGAAATTGACATCTCCTGTGTCAAAATTGAGCAGGTGATCGGAGCAGGTAGGTGGCTGATGCCTTCCAAGATCAGCCATGGTTGCGAGCAAGGTACCCAATATGTAATCCTGGGGGTGCACATGAGGAGGGGTAACACCATCTTATTGACAGATAAGGAAACTGAGGCACAGGGCTGGGAGGGAGCTTGCACAGTAGACCAGAGACTGAGCTAGGTCTGGAATCCAGTTCTCTGCATTTGGTCCAGTGCTTGTGCTATCATTCCTCCCAGGCCCCTCTCCCCATGTCCCTGAACTCCCTGGGTTCCTCACTCCATGTCCAGTCAGTTCATTCTTACTCCAGAAGGTGCCTAGATGTTTTGGGATCCTCACATTCTACAAAGAGGTTCTGTGCCTAAGAGGAAGACTTGACCAGTGAGGAGAAAAAGCTATAGACCCCAGGAACAGCTATTACAGGAACGAGGTGTGAGTGACATCCTACCTCTTGGTGTGTCTGCCACAGGGGAATTTGGTGAAGTATGCAGTGGCCACCTGAAGCTGCCAGGCAAGAGAGAGATATTTGTGGCCATCAAGACACTCAAATCAGGCTACACTGAGAAGCAGCGACGGGACTTCCTGAGCGAGGCCTCCATCATGGGCCAGTTTGACCATCCCAATGTCATCCACCTTGAGGGCGTTGTCACCAAGAGCACACCTGTTATGATCATCACTGAGTTCATGGAGAATGGCTCCCTGGACTCCTTCCTCCGGGTAGGGCAAGCTAAGAGTTCAGGGGTGGTGCTGGGAGAGGAGTGGTGGAGCTAGCTTCATACTGTCAGAGCCTAAAGGGGTCTTGAAAAAAATCTAGGTCAGAATGGTTTGCATGCTGCCACTTGCCATTCCTTTACCCATAGCAAGCATCACTAATCAATCCCAGTATTCTCCCCCACTAATCTCAGAAACCTTCCCAACCCAAGAAGGTACAAACCAGTGAATCAGAGTTGGCATTACCACCTAAAACTGTTACCATCAGTGCTCTTTGCCAACCTTCTCATTATATAGAGAGAAGATTAAGGCTCAAACAGTTCATCAGCATCATCCAAAATATTGAGGTGACAGCCAGGACTGGTACAGTCCCCTGACTCTGCTGCAGAATTTTTTTATCAGATTTTTATTTACCCCAAAGCTTGTATAGACAAGGAGATGGAGTGTTTAAAACAAAGCCAACAGAAATCCTTTAGGTATCCATCCTTGTCGTCATCTCCCTCCCCCCAACCCAGGAGATCGCAGCCAGCCAGATAAAGAACACTGACTAACCATCAAATATAGGCCATTGGACTGGCTGCCATTCAATAAAGATTTATTAAGCACCTACTGTGTACCAGATACCTTACAAGCACCTTCTTGAGCGGAGGGGACATTGCATGTTTATTGTTGTTGTTGTTGTTATTTTTAGTGTTCTTTTATGTTTTCATTGCCTCCACCATACACCTGGGTCCACACCCTTTCTGCCCCATCCCTCTACCCTCCCCTCTATTTCCTCTGGTAAAAAATATCTTCCTTTTTGCTGAGTTCATATTTCTATTTCTTCTATTGTTTTCTTGCAGTTTGCTTGTTTGTTTGGATATTTCTACTCCACAGATAAATGACACCCTCCAATATCTTTTACTTTTTGCCAATTTCATACAACAAAATCACCTCCATTTTGTGCCAAATGCCAGCATGTCATCTTTCCTCACAGCTGTATAATATTCCATTGACATTCATCTGCTGAAGAGCACTTGAGTTGTTTCCATGATGTGGCCATTGTAAACAGTGCTGTTGTATACATAGGTGTAAATAGATCTTTCTATGTTAAATTGTTCATGTTATTTGAATAGCCACCAATAGTGGTATAGCTGAGTTGGATAGGATTTCCATTTTTATTTTCTTGAGACATCTCCATGCCATTTACCATGGCACCTTCTTATTTAACTCAGTCCTGCAAGGTAACTGTTACTTATCCCTATTTAAATCACAGATATGCTTGGTTGTTAGCTTGTTTTGACTTTTCCTCCTGGCCTTTTGTTTTTCCTATACTCCATATATTAGTGAAACCATTTGGTTTCTCTTTTTCTAACTTGTTTCTTGCAAACTAAATTACACAAATGGAGGAGGGAGGATGGGTGAGAGAGGTCAGGGAGGGCAGGTGGCGGGTGAACCCCAGGGAATACAAAGATGTGAAATATATATATAAACTATTTTAAAAATAAATCACAGATAAGGAAACAAACTCAGGTTAGGCCTCTTGTCCAAGGCTTCGAGGGACAGGGCCAAATTGGTTGTGTCTACTCCATAGCCCATGTTCTTTCCACCACCTGAAAACTGGCCCCTTTAACGTCCCTCAGCATCTCTGTCCCTTCCACTGGGCACAGGGTCAGGCTGCCACTCTGGTTCCTCTTGCAGGTGATCCAGAGCTCTAAATTCTGCCTTACCCACACTCCTTTTCTCTGCTTAACCCCCCCCCAGCAAAATGATGGGCAGTTCACTGTCATCCAGCTGGTGGGCATGTTACGGGGCATCGCTGCTGGCATGAAGTACCTGGCAGACATGAACTACGTCCACCGAGACCTGGCCGCCCGCAACATCCTCGTCAACAGCAACCTGGTCTGCAAGGTGTCTGACTTTGGGCTCTCACGCTTCCTGGAGGATGACACCTCAGACCCCACCTACACCAGCGCCCTGGTAAGATGCTGGTAGGAAACATCGAGCCATAGTGCCAAGGAAGAGGGCGTGATTATGCACCTTCCGAAATGATGCCTTAAATCCTGCTCATGCCAAGCGCTGTGTTGGGTTCTGAAAACACAGATATGTGTTGGTTCCTGCCCTCTTGGGACACACAGGCTGGTAGAGGACATATATTGCAGAGAAATGGGGGTGGCGGGCTTTTGAGTTGGGACACCAGACTTAGGGGCAGACAAGGCTTGCTGAAAGCTGAACGGCCACAGAAGTCAGATGCCATGGTGTTGGCAAGATGTGACCAGAATGCAGGAGTCAGGGAGGTGGCAAGCAGTTGTGCTGGAGAGAAGCAGAGAGCGCCATGAATGCCCAAGTTCAGATGCTCTCCTGAGAGCAGTGAGGGTCATGGAAGGGTTTTAAATAGAAAAGATGCAGGCCAAGAGGCAGCTAAGTGCCTGCTGTTGTGTGTATGTGCCTTGTTAGGGAGACAGGGGCATGGTAATGGAATAAAGGAGAATGAGCCAATCTTTGGGGAGACTTTCAGGGGGACATAAAGAGTGAGAAGGAGGGGGTGATGTGGGGAAAGGTACTTCCTGCGGAGGGAATAGCATGTGCAAAACCTGGAGGTCTGAAGCAGCACTGAGTTTGGGGAACAATTGGCTGCTTTGTGTGGTCGGTACACCACAGAGTACGGGGTGGGGTATTGAGAGCAGAAGCCAGATGTGTCGGCCCCGGTCATCATCGGTCCCCTTCATTCTGCTCTCCAGGGTGGGAAGATCCCCATCCGCTGGACAGCACCGGAAGCCATCCAGTACCGGAAGTTCACCTCGGCAAGCGATGTGTGGAGCTATGGTATTGTCATGTGGGAGGTGATGTCCTATGGGGAACGGCCCTACTGGGACATGACCAACCAGGACGTAAGTGTCTGGGGAGTGGGCAGAGCCTCTCTGGCCAACCACATGGGAGTCTGGGGAGGTCCAGAGTCCCTGGTCTTTTGTTGATCTCCCAGAGAACAAGAGCAAGGTCACTGAGACCTGGGCCAGAGCAGCCCTCAGTCCAAGATTGGCTGACTCAGACCCTGGAATCTCCAGGGATGGAGACTAGGACAGCCCCACCCTCCATGAATCAGTGACTCTCCAGGGTTGTGGTCAGTCCTGAGTGAGGCCATGGCCGCCCTTCAGTTGTTTAGCACCTGAATGAGGGACAGTTATTTTAGGAAACAGGTGTCATTGTCAGAACCTTCATGTTCAGGTGCTAAAGTGGAGAAGGCAGGTACCAAGCCCTGCGGATGTGGAGGCGGGGACAGTGTGAACAGGCCGCTGGGGTTCACCAGTGGTGGCACTTGGAGTAAGGATGGCTCCCGGGGGAAACAACCCTTGCAGCGGCCCGGGGTGGGGAGGTGAAGGGTCGTGCTGGGCGGCCATGAAGAAAGTTTGGCCGAATGGTTGATGAGGTTCTGTGATGGGGTATTTGAAAGTGAACCCAAGGAATTTTGATTTGCAGCGCCTAACGGGGGAACTTGAAGAAACGTGTTGGGCAGAGAGGGTGACCCACAGTCACGCTGGGGATGAGGTGTCGGGCCTGGTGTCAGGACAAGTTTGAGAGAGCTGTTTGAGCGGCTCTTCTGGACTGAGGAGCCAGGAGGGGCCGGTGGACAGTACCAGCCAGAGTCAGGGCCATGCAGTGGGGCCTGATAGGGGAGGTAGCCATGCCAGGGTGCTGGACTGTCCAGGACTGGGAGAAGTGGGATTGGGGGCAGGCCCCCAGCTGCCAAAGTGGTTCCACGCCATATATGGTGAGGCCACATATCGCAGGGGCCACCTCCAGGCAGTTGCCATGGCCACCAAGTGGGGCTCTCCTGCAGTGCACTGGGGCCAAGAAGAGGCAGCGACCAGATACTTCGACACCACCCCCCAAGCCCACGTGGCCCCTGTGTTGACCGCAGGTAATCAACGCCATAGAGCAGGACTACCGGCTGCCGCCACCCATGGACTGCCCGAGCGCCCTGCACCAGCTAATGCTGGACTGTTGGCAGAAGGACCGCAACCACCGGCCCAAGTTCGGGCAGATCGTCAACACACTTGACAAGATGATCCGAAACCCCAACAGCCTCAAAGCCATGGCGCCCCTTTCCTCGGGGTATGGTCCTACCTGACCCCGCCCCTCCTCAGCCCCGCCCACCCCTCAGCCCCGCCCCACCCCTCAGCCTCGCCCTCCCCCTCGCATGGCTCCACCCTCTCCACCCTTTCCTCCTGCCTCTGCTGGAGACAAATGCTATCCACTGAGCTTGGGATCCCAAAGGATAGTCTCCTGTTTGCTTTGGGGTGCAGGGTGAGCTGGACTATTCAGGGGAGTAAAAGGACGCACAGCCTGAGTATGGGGCAGTACCTTTTAAAACTCAGAGAGGGCAACGGTTTAGAAAAATCACCAGGATCTTGGAGAATCTGTTGATTCATCGTTAATGTGCCTCCTTAGCCACCTTCACACTCAAACCCCTGACTTGCATTTGCATCCTCCTTGACACAGCCACACACACACTTAGATGCACCACGCACTTACATGGACAGACAGGCACAAATGCTCATGCTCACACACAGGCACACACCCATTCTCAGGCTCTCACACCTACACACATCCACAGGCGCCTGAACACACACACACGTGCAGATGGACACACTACAGTCATGCACCCCCACATCTGGACCCCCCTATCGCAGAGACTGGCTCCTCTGGACCAGCACTGGAGCTAGTGACCCTGGTGTTTCCCTTCTTCCGGTGACGGTGTCTGCTGCCACCACCTCCTGGGTGGCTGTCATTCCTGCCCTGCATACACTTCCTCTTCCAGGCTGTCCACAAGGGTTTTCTGGGTGGTGTCCAGCTGGGTGTCCTCAGAGTCCGGGGCTGGCTGTGTCCAGACACTCCTCAGGCCCAGGTCCTTCACCTGCCAGATTCACCCAGTCAGGAGGTCTTCATGTTTGCTCCATGGTCTCCTGGTCAGTCACTCCAATCACGCCAGATGAAATCACTGAGATTTTTAACCACAGAGGGTCACCTTGCTTCTTGCAGCCAAAAAGTCACTTCCCTCAGTGCCACCAGCGTTGTCTGGACGATGACGATATATTTTATCACTTCAGCACAGCAGGGTGGAAAATGGCACAGGAGAGCGGATGGTGCCTAGTCAGCACAGGTGGTCCAGCTAGAAACCCCCCCCCTGGAAATACACACCCTCAGCTTCCCCACCATCCCTGCAGCGGCCCCCTCTAGACTCTGAGCCCCAACTTTGCATCCTGTACGCACACTCGCATAGCATTCCACATACACACATGCATTTCTTGGGTTCAAGCTGCCATCCGAGATCTCAGAAATGCCGGTGGGTACACTCACTGGGCGCATGCAGCTGGGTCCACACCAGCAGATGCAGCCCGCAGGTGTGCCCACACCCGTGCTTACCCTCACCACCTGTGTTGCCCACCCCACCTCAGAATCAACCTGCCGCTGCTGGACCGCACGATTCCCGACTACACCAGCTTTAACACGGTGGACGAGTGGCTGGAGGCCATCAAGATGGGCCAGTACAAGGAGAGCTTCGCCAACGCTGGCTTTACCACCTTCGATGTTGTGTCACAAATGCTCATGGAGTAAGTGCCCAGCTGCCTCCCTGCCACCACTAGCTCCCCCTCCCCACGCATCCTGACCCCCTCCCCATACTCTGCATGGTGTGGAACAGACCTTGTCTCAGCGGGAGTGCGGGGCACCCAGGGGCAAGGTGCCCAGCTTTGCAGTCCCATTCAGGTCAACTCGGAAGCCAGCCTGCCACCCACTAGTTGCGCGACTTGGGCCAATCTCAGAAACTCCCTCAGCTGTTTTCTTACACCTCAAAGGAGGCAGAAAGTGAATGAGTCTCTGGCAAATGCAAGCTCCTTTCTCCTTCCCTTGGTGAAAGAGACCCGTGCCCCAGGCACCCTGACTCCCAGTCAAGTGCTCCTCTGCCCTCCCAGAGCCACTCACTCCAGCTTGGGACTCACATCCCCTCTGCCCAGTTCCTGTCCCTCCCCTGCTTGCTTTGGCAGGAAACCCCCGGAGAAGCCCAGGTAGTTCTCTACCAGGCCCAAACCCCCCTCCCCCACGTGCCTAATCCACACGCTTCTCTCCCACAGGGACATTCTCCGGGTTGGGGTCACTTTGGCTGGCCACCAGAAAAAAATCCTCAACAGTATCCAGGTGATGCGGGCACAGATGAACCAGATCCAGTCAGTGGAGGTTTGACTTCACCTCAGCTCACCTCCTCCTCCAGGCCCACCCCCTCCGCCCCACGCACCCGCCCCCCCGGTTCTCCGTCCACCGCAGGCTCGGCCACCTGCCAGGAGGCCACGGGCAGCAGGAAGAACCACGCCGCGCTCTAGCCAGGAGGTGTCACCAAGAACACGTGCAAAGCAGATCACGGGAACAAGGGACTGGGAACAAAAGGAAACGGATCCTGGGAGGGGGCGGGGGAAGCAGGACTACTTTTCAAAGAGGATTCTCATAGGAAAGCGGGCGTTGTTGCTGGGCCGGAAGGGCTTGGGAGATCCGTGCGCGCTGTCCGAGGGGACGTCCGTAGCAGCTTCTCTCCGACTTCCTCTGGGACGGTGACCCGGCCAGAGCCCAGAAACTCTTTCAGGAAAACAAATGTGAAGGGAGCCGTTCCCATTTCTTCTGTCCTCGCGCTGCTCTTCCGGGCGCGCTCCAGGCACGGGCCAGGCCGACAGGACGGCGGACGGACACACAGACGGCGGACGGACACACAGACGGCCGCTGACGCCTGCTCCACAGGGTGGACAGAGAAATTTCCTGGTTTTGGAGCATATTTTGGACACTCCAGTGAGAGAGACTTATTTCTCCTGTCAGCTCAGGGAGCTGAAGGGAGCTCTGCTTCTCCTGGGTTAGGAAGAACCTGAGACACTAGGAAGCCAGCAATTTGGAGGCTGGATGCCCCATGGCCCTGCACCCCCGGGCCTGCAGCTGCGCGGCCGGATGGCGCATGCGCCGCTCCTGCCAGCCCCCACCAGGAGGATTGATGCGGCCGTGACTGCCACCAGCTTCGACTGCCATTGATCCTGCATCTGGGTTTGTTTACAGCGATTCGTGGACCCCGGGGGCATTTTGGTCAGGGGTGGATTCGGTTTGGAGGGTTTGTTGGGTTTTTGGTTATTTTTTTTTTTTACGACAATGAAGTGACACTTTGACATTTCCTACCTTTTGAGGACTTGATCCTTCTCCAAGAAGAAGGTGCTTACTGCTTACTGACTTAGGCAATACACCAAGGGCGAGATTTTATATGCACATTTCTGGATTTTTTTATATGGTTTTCCTTGATACCCTCCCCTGCTCCCCCTGCATAGAGTTCCCACCTGCTGCCAGGCCTCACCAAAGCCAGCTGCCATGGGGCCGTCCGGGCCGTGCGGAGACCGAGATCTGGGCAGAGGGTGAGGGGCTGCGGTGTAGGAACACTCATCCTGGACTGTTGGTGAAGGCAACGGATGAGGAGGAGGGTTCCGAAGAACTGGCCACTTCACTCTCCTTCTGCCCTCAAGTATCCAGAACTTTCCAGGCAAATAGACCCCACCGAGGTTCCCGAGTGCCCTCAGATGATCAGGACCCAGTTTTGCCTCAGTTTTGCACCAGGCTGTGGCAGAGGCCAGGACCTAGATCATTCACTGTGATACCCCAGCCGGCCAGAGCACCGCCCTCAGAGACACAGGTGCACGCCCTCCCTCTCCGGGGGAGAAAGCGTGTGACTTCTCCCCCACCTGGTTCCTTCCACCAAACCTGGCCCAACATGAGAGAACCACCAGCCGGGGGGTCTGGCTGCAGACCCCTTCCTGCGAGCAGATCAGGCCCCGAGTGGAAGAACTGAATGGAAATAAACGTTAGTTATAAAGCCGCCCCTGTTCTCTGGAAGTTTCACAGGAGACACCCCTGAGATGTGTCAAGTGGCTCTTGATGCTCTTCTAAGCCACCTTCCCTCCTCAGGTTTCTAGAAGGCCAGAGCTGAGAAAACAGGAGGTCCTCGGTCTTCCAGCCACTGACTTGTCAAAAGCACAGGCAACAGGAGAAGTGCATTGGAAGCATCTCAGAATGTGGCGTCCGGTGCCTGCAAATCAGGGTGGGCCAGGCAGGCTGCATCAGGGCAGGAAGTAGTCAGGGGTGCACTCCGCTCTCCTGGGTACGATCAGAGGTCCAGGGACTAGGTAAGCTGTGACAGTGCGAGTGTGAGGGTCGCGGTGCACTTCAGACCCCCAGCCGGAGCTACCGGTGTGCTCACCTTCTGCTGGTCAGCTGTTGCCTCTTTGCAGATGGGCTCCTACTCTGTATAGCTGGGTTCTTTGTGGGGGAGGGGGCAGAGAGTCAGGCGTGCTGGGAGCATAAGTGACTGTGGAGAAGGAGCCGGGGATGCCGCTTCTCAGGCCCTTATCTTATCTGTGGGAAACTCACCAGAAAAAAAGATTCAGGCTGCTGGTGGGCACCTAAAGATCCCTTGGTCACATGAGGGCCTGTGATAACCAGTCTCATCTCTCGTGCACCTTTTCTCCAAACCCCAAGAGGCAAAGGCAAGAAGGAATTGGCGGGGAGGGGAACAGCAGAGTGAACCACAGGGAAGGCTTGGGTGGTTTCCTACGAACTGGCCAGCATGGCCCAGCCAGCCGTCCTTGGTGCCCCAAAGATGCCCAGCACGGGTGGCAGCTGTCCCAGCATACAGGTCACCTTCTGGAGGGAGCTGCCCTGATGCTTTTTAGATTAACTCTGTCTCCCCGGCATGTCCCCCAAGGCTCGGGGGGTCCTGCAGGGGGCTGGCACACGGTGCTTCCTGTCAGATGGCTTCCTGCCCTAAGCCGCTAGGCTGGTGTCTGCTCGCCAGCGCGTCTGCCCAGCCACCCTCCAGGTGGGAGTCCTCAGGGATCCTGGGCCGTCTTGTGCCAGCTTAGCGTAAAGGTGCCACCAGCTCCTCTGTGTCTCTACTTCAGGGTAACCGACAGACGTCACTGTGACCGTCCGGGGTGCGGGCAGATGCACACCGCTCCCCGATGCTGCGCAACTCCCCACCACCTCATGCTTGCCTCTCGGCGGGAAGTGGTGGTCAAACTGCCAAGCGCCTTCCGCAGACGTTGCCCACTCGCCCGGGCACACAGCTCCGAGCCACCCGCTGCCTGGTTACTAATCCCTTCCTGGCTCACCCTCCCCGAGTGCCAGCCCCCACCTGCCCAGCCGTGTCAGAGGCGTTTCCGGCTGCTCTGCACAGTTGGAACTTGAGGAAAGAAAGCTGCCTTGTCCACATGGGCCAGGGCACCATGGAAATGGGGAGCAGCTGCCGGGAAAGGCTGTGACAGGCAGACAGCTCCGGCCAGACTCGGTCACAGCCACACCAGCGCCCCCAACTCTCCTGCTCCAGAAGCCCCCCCCACCCCCACATGGGCTATTATTCTTGAGTAGCAGAAGCATTTCCTCTTTCTGGGGGATGAGATTCAAAATATCTGTCAACCGGTTAAGCCAGTCAGAATCGAGGATGCTAAGTCTTGAAGGCCTCCAAGCAGCAGTCAGCAGGCCAGTTGGAGCCACTCGAGGCCAGGGGAGCGGCCGTCACTAATCAGCGGTGCGTCCTGCTCAGGTGGCATCGGTGGGACTTCCCCTGGCACTTCTGGCTGGCCCCACCCTGCCGCTTCTCGGGGCTCTTGTCACCAACTTTGCATCTGTCTCAGCCCAGAACTGTGGGATCAGATCCCTCTCTGCAGAAGACGGAGCTCCCGCCTGCGCCCAGCTCTTCCTTGCCCCTCGCTATGGTCCAGGACTGGGACAGCCACCCACCCCAGCACCAGCCCCTCGGCCCCCCCACCCCACCCTCAGCCTGTCACTGGACCCCTGTAGTCCGGAGATGGTACAAAGGCTGCACGGCTTGCCAGGAAGACTTGAGTGGAGACCTTCAGGGGACAGGCGGGCTGTGCTGGGGGCCCGGGGAGCCTCATCCTGCCACAGAGCGGCCACCTTGGCAGGGTCCCTGCCTGAAACGCGAACGTGGGCCAGCGCCCTGGACTGGGAGAGCCGCATGCAGAACACGGTTCACTGCAACCTGTGAGCCAGGCCTGCTTCCGCCCGTAGTCAGAGCAACCCGTTCCGAGAAGACCTCGCTCAGGTCACACGGGCAGGAAGGGGCAGAGCAGGGCTGTGGGCTTTCTGCTTCTGGGGTCCATCCAGCAAGATGGCGTGAGGCCCTTGTGTCTGAGAGGAGGAAACTAGGGATGAGCGGTGGTCGGGACGGTTCGTGGCCGAGGCAGTCTTGAAGATGACAGAAGTTGAGAGACAGGTCCAGCCAGGGGAGAGGCAGAGTGTTACCAAAGACGCAGACGCCAGAGTATTCAGCAGCGAGGCTCTTAGCGGTGGGCCAGAGGAGTGGGGGAGGTGGGGGCTGAAGGGGAGGTCGAGGCAGTTTGGACGTGGTGCACTGTCCAGCCGCAGAAGGTTCTTGAGCAGGAGAGGGGCAGTCTGGACCCTGGGCGCTAGCAGCAGGGGTTGGTTCAGCCATCGGGTGCGGGCAGGAGGCCTCGCAGCTCCCCCTTCCCCTGGGAGGGGCGTCCCCTGGGAAGCCCCATTTACTCCAGCGCATGCACACCCTGCTGCTCCATGCCCCGCTGCTCCGTCCTCCATCCTCACTCACTGATGCAGATAATCCAAAGAGGCATTTCAGCTGCTTGGAACAGCGGGGTGGACTCTGTGCTACCTGACTCTTAACTCAGCTGCGTTTGACTGCTACCCACCCCACTTCTTCCAGGCCTCTCGGGGCTGCCAGGGCTTAGAGGGTGGCCTCTGAGACCAGAGCTGAGCAGATAGGGTGGCAGGGTGGGCAGTGCCCCTGCTGGTGTGAGCGGGCGTACAAAACGGGCGTGCAAAATGGCCCAGAAAGCCCCTGTGGCCCTGGAGAGATCAGCCAGCCATGCAGGAAGGAGCCTGGGGTCCTTGTCAGCTGTGTTATCCTGGGGTCACCCAGAGGGAGGTCGGGGAGCCACACCACGTGTGTATCCCACCCACCAGCTTGAGCCGACCTTCCATGCAATGGCTCCTGCCATAGAAACCAGAGCGGAGAAGGGCCTCGAAGCTGGCCCTTTGCCCTCCGGGAAACCCGCAGTTTGTCCCAGAAATTGACTTGGCCTTTGTTTTGTGACACAGGGAGGCTCAAGGGCACCGCTGGAGGCCTGTCTCAGGGCTTGGGCCACAGGGGCTGCCAGGCCCCAAGTGTGAGGCCCCTTTGGGAGACATCGTGCCCACTCTGCAGCGAGGAGGCAAGCTACCAAGGGTACCCACCCTGTCTGCCCCCCTCTTTCTGGGTTGCTCAGAGCTGTGCCGCACTGCCTGTGCCCACATCGATTGTTCCTTGTTCCAGACCCGGGCTCCACCCCAGCCCCCTAGATCAGAACCCCCAGGGCCAAGTCCCAGAAACTCAGTTGTTACCAGGCCTCTCTGGGAGAGGCCCTCAGACACCAAAATCCTCCCCGCACCCTCCACAACCAACTGCCCTGCTGTGTGCAGCGAGAGGGCCCAGCGTAGACAGGGATTAGGAAGAAGTAGGACATCCCCAGATAAGATGCCCGAGCTCAGACGTGGATTAGGACCCATGAAGTGGGGGGCAGGGCTGACCCTCAGGAATGTGGGCAGACCGAGCTAAGCTTTCAGGAAAATTGCAAAGACCCCCACACCCTGAGTCTGACTGAGCTTGGCCTCACGGAAGGCTGCCTTGGGAAAGCTGATCCCTCCAGAAGCAGCAGGAGCTTAATGCTCAGAGCCCACCCAGAGCCACCCTATGGGGGGCTACCATCCAGGTCTGTTCACTTAACACCTGGCCAGCTGGGGCAGCTAACACTTCCAGCTGGACATGGAGTTTCCTATGCCCCCCCCATGCCACCCCTAAACCCTGCCACCTAAGACAGAACCCTGGAGGAGGCAGCAGGAGAAAAGATACTCAGCTCCCTCAGGGTCTACAGCCCCTGCGGGGGGAGGGGGTGGGGAGCCAGGACCACATATGTGCTGGGGGCCCTGCTGAACTACAAGAGTCCAGAAGCCTTACATTCCAGGGGTGACAGATCCTAAGACTGCCAAGTGCCATCATTCTAATTCCAGTGGAAGGAGCCCATGCGTCTAAGATTCCATCACCGTACGAGTCCGCGCTGCTTAAGATGTCAAATCCCATTCACGGATGGTCCCCAACCGAAGGGCCAAAGCAGCAAGAAGCACAAAGCGCAGAACAATGTGCAGGGAGACTGATGACAAATCCTCACAAGAGCTCCGCCTTCTGAATCTGAGCCGGCCCGGGGGCCAGGAGCCAGGAAGGCCTTGAGTGGCTGCTGAATTGCTCCCCCTGGTCCAGTGACATTGCTGCCCACCCACCTACCCTCCCTGGGGTAAGGGGACCCGGCTGGCCAGGCTGAAGCTGAGCAGAGCCCCGTGCAGGCCACAGTGCCCACCGGCTACTGGGCCTAGACAGGTCAGCGTAGGAGCCAGGGAGAGGCCCCGTCGGCTCCATGTGGGAATGTGGGCGCCTCCAGGTGGAAACCCCCAGGTGGCGAGGTCAGGGATGGGCTGAGCACCTACCCCCCTCCTGTTCAGAGCCAGAGATTTAACACTGGGCAGCCAGGGGGTCTTGCTGCCACCCCAGAGCCAGGTGCCTTCCCTCCGACACTCCCGATGCAGCTTCTTGGCCACACGTTCCCAGGATCCTCAGCCTATCCAGCAGGAGCCACTGTTGACAGGGTCTGGGCGGCCAGCCCAGGGAGGGGCCCGGGTTATGGGTCACCTGTCTGGAAGGGGACTCCGGAGGGCAGGGCACACGGAGTCGAGCGACAGAGACTGGCCCAGGGTGGGCCTGGCAGGGACACTCCCTCACAACCAGCTTCTGTGGACTCCAGAGAGGAGCAATTCCTGGAAGGTCACGCCCAGCCCCAAATCCTAATCATAGCTGCTATATTTCTTGAGTGCCAACAATGTGCCAGGTGCCGTGCTAACCTTTTTATACAGTGTCTCGCTTACTCCCCACATGGCTGAGACAGGTACAGTTCTTACTCCCCCTCCACAGACTGGGAAGCTCAGAGGCATGCCAGGGTGGCTCTCGGGTCCCTCGGGGTCACTGCTCTGCTGCTACCGGTGGTCCTCCCTCACCCCTCCCCACTGTCAGATGCCTTGCCAGTCAAGCCCCAGGTCCCTTGGGAGGACTCGGCAGCTCGGGGCTCCCTCCTTGCCCCTGGCCCCTGAGAGCAGCAGTCCGAGCCCTGGGGGAGCAGGAGTGAGCACCCAGACTCCCTCCGATGAGGCTCACCCCTGCCAGGACCAGCAGGTACAAGCTCTAGACCGGTGGGGTCCCACAGAGCCCCATTTCCTCCGGTCATAAACATGGGTTTTCCTGACTGTGTTGGGGGGTTGGCGAGTGATATGTCCGGGGCTCTGGTGGCCGCAGGTCAGACCTGGTTTGTCCAGCCGCCGCTGCTGAATTGCTCACCAAGGCAGCCTCACCAGCTGTGTCCATGAGCGCCCCCGACCCTGTTACTCCAATGCCTTTGTAGGAGTATTTTTAGCAGAACCTTTTTTTTCCAAAATAAATGTGAATTGTAAAAATCATCACTTGGGCTCACTGCATTTTTCTTCCCCATGAGTTGCCTCAGGGAACAAACTGCAGGTCTCAACAGGGTTCTGACGTATGACTAGGAGTTCTCCCGGGCCAGGCCTGGGGCTAGGGTTGGAATCCTGGGGTGCTGAACTCAAGCAGTGACTCCTGAGTCTAAGAAAACCCATTCCTGTTTTTAAGAGTCTGCGCTCTGCTGTCCAGCCTGAATCCCATGTGAAGCATGTGAAGTCCTGAGACTGCCAGTCCTTCCTACCCCCCACCCATAGCTGGTACCTTCTCCCACATACCCCTGGATGGCACGACAGTAAAACAGCAAAACTGTTGCTACTGTCCTTGGTCCCTCCTCCCTCTGGTCCCAAGACAGCAAGAATATGCTGGAATCTTCCCCAAACCCCCTGCCCAGGCCTCCACTCCAACACATGCACAGACATATAGACCCCCCTCTCAGTCATATGTACACACACACTGTGTCATCTGCTATGTGCAGATACAACACACACAGCCATAAAATCCCACAAATCCCTATAGACATGCACGTGTGTGCACGCACACACACTCACGTTTAGACTCATGTTCGGACTCAGCCTGCGTGCAGACATCGTTTATGCACGAGAACAGAGAAGCTTCTCCTGGCTTCCTCTGTGTCAGGCCCAGGCCAAGCGTGCCACCATACGTGCCGAATCCTCTACACGGGGCCTCGCTGACCTTCCACAGGCAAAGACCAGGTTTGCATTTTTCACTTTAATTTCCAGTTTATCGCCAATCCCGATGTGGTCTCCAAAGTCAACACCCAACTTGTCTACAGCCTGTGGTTCCACAAGCTGATTCTGTTCTCACACGTGATGCTGTGATGTCAAGATGCCACAAAGTCCCCAGAGCATCTGTACCTGCCCTGCCACAGGCCATGTGCAGATCTTCGGCCAGGTGCCAGGCCTGTGGGTATTTTGAGCAGCGCTGCTCTAAAACATCCCGGAGAGTGAACAGGTAGTATTAGTCCCATTTGATAGATGAGAAAACTGAGACCTCATTTTGAGGACATTTGCCCTTAGTGACAGTGAGGGCAGGAGGCAGGATTAGAACCCAGTGACCTGTTCCAAAGCAGGGCTCTCTCACATCCCTGCACACGTGCTCAGTTACACTCACACAACAGAAGACACAGACCTGCAAACACAAGCACTCCAGACACAGCACCATGAATCCAACCACAGCAGCAGCACACACATGTGCACCTAGAAGTACACGCATAAGACACACGTGTGTTTTTGTTTTTTTTTTTTGAGACTAGGTCTCACTATTTTTGCCCGTGGAACCGCAGGCTCTTGTTGCCCGGGGTACCACAGACTCAAGCAATCCCCAGCCTCAGCTCCCCACATAACTGGGATTACAGGCGCGTGCCACCACGCCCAGCTATTTTTTTTTTTTGGAACTAGGTCTCGCTATGGGCCACTGGCGGGACTCGAACCGCGATCTCTAGCCCCGACCGCGTCATAGCTGAAGCTTACAGGCATGAGCCACCATGCCCGGCCCACATGTGTGGGCCCCAGTGCTGGTGTGGTGCCTGGCACACAGCAGGCATTAGAATGTGGTTCTGAACACACTGACGCCGCATCATGCCCCTTTACCGTCCTCCCACAAGGACTCACAACATGTGTGTGTGGACTTTCCTCCATGGGGGGTTAAGAGCACAGACCTTGGATCAGGCAGGTGATAGTTCAAATCCTGTCTCTGCCACTCGTGCTGTGTGACACTGGGAAATCACTTCACCTCTCTGAGCATCTGAGCATGATGTCATCGACTAGAAAATGGAGACCCGGTCACTAATTACTAAACAGGGGCTGGCTGTCCACACGTGCGGGTCAGCTCCCCCAGTGCGGAGAATACAGCCAAACAGACAAAAACACTGTCCCTACAGGGCGCGTGACCTCAGTGGGGGCAGGCAGGCACTTGCACAGTGGACACAAACATGAGGCCGGGTGGGGATGAAACCATGGAAATAGATTAATGAGAAAGGGCTTAGGGTAGAGGACGGGGGGAGGGTTTCAAGGGAGCCTGCAGCTGTTCTAAGATCCCACTGGCTCAAAGGTGAGGAAGATCCAGTTTAATCGCTGGTGGTGGAAGCATCAGAGCAGCTACTCCCAGGAAGAGGAGAAGGAAGCTGGCAGGGTGGCCACGCCACATCTCGATCCAGGTGGTAGTTGCACAGGTACGGGCACAGGTAAGAACACCAGGGGTAAAGGCTTGAGTCCTGTGTACACGTACTGCGTCTTGACCTAAGCAGAGAGGTCGGGCAGGTCTCTCGCTAGCAGATGGCATTTGATTAAAAGTCAGTGGGTGAGGGAGCAGCGAGGGGGTCCCTAAAGGAAGAAGGCCCCAGGCCGAGCCCACCTGGCCTGTTCACGGAGCAGCAGGCAAGCCACGGGGGTTGGAGCAGAAAGAACAAAGGGAGCAGAGGGGGAGGAATGGGGTCCTCTGTGCGTCCTGAGAAAGGCTTAGGCTTGTCTCTGAAGGAGATGAAACCCCTGGGAGAGCCTGGGATTGTGGGTGAAGTGATGGGACTTTTCAATGATCACCCAGGATGCTCTGCGCAGTGGGTGTGGGGGCATCGGTCAGGGTTCTCCAGAGAAAGAAACCCATTCAGATATTCATTTCAAAGAATTGGTGCATGATTTGGTTGCAACCCCACAATTTGTAGGGCAGGTTGCAAGGCTCAGATAGCAGCTGATACAACCATGCAGAGGGCAGAGTTCGCCTTCCTCTGGGAAGCCTGCTCTGCCCTTTAGCCTTTCATTACCGGACAAGAGCCAGTCAGGTGACGGATGGCACATCCCTTCACTTCCAGTCCACTGACTGTAGATGTCACTTTCTCAAAGACCTTCATGGAGACACCCATGAGTGTTCAAATCACCAGGTACAGTCTACACCTCTCACACCTCACGCCTCACAGGATGTCACAGCATAACGGTAGAAGTGGGGAGACAGTAGGGAGAGCTCTGTGATAACCCCAAATGACAGGTTGGTGACATAGAACAGAGTGGCGGGAGTGGTGAGAAGGGCCAGTGAAAAGCCAGCAAGGTCACAATGGACTGGACGTGAGAGCAGGTGAGGACCAGGCAACTTGCCCCTGATGGAGCCCCAACTTGCCCCTGATGGAGATGGGCCAGACACCCAAGGAGCAGGTATGGGTTGTGGTGCTTTCCAATTTTGGATATTTAGAATGAGAAGAGTGACCGTGGAGAAAGACACAAACATTAGAGTCTGGGGTTTGGCCAGCTGAGTGTGGTCAACCGGATAGGAGCAAGCGAGGTGAGCGTGCATGCAAGCAAGGCAGCAGCAGGGGGTCTGGGACCAAAGCTGGGTGCAGAGCAGTGCAGCAGACGCCTGGGGTAGGACCAGCGCCTTGTTGATTTTCTTTGGTGGAGGAGATGCTGGAATGAGGACTCTGGAGGAAGTGACTTAGGAATATAAGAACAGCAGTTAGGAATTGGTGCTAAAAATTCAAATGATGGAGGGGCTGCTTTCAAGGTCAAGGTTGTTTTCAAGGTCAAGCGAATGCCCAAAGGAAGGAGGGTGCATGAGCCAGTGTGTTGGCAGTATCGTCCCACGTAGTTATGTTGGAGAGGTTATGGGCGTGGCCACAAGCCAGGAGCTAAACTAGTCAATGCCTGAGGGGTAGGTGAAGGCTAAAGAGAAAGCAACAAGCAGGTGGAGGGAATCTACTTGGCAGCTTGAGATTCAAGCAGAAAGAGCAAAACAGACCCACCTTGTAAGACCTTCGTGAGTGTGACAGTGAGCGGGTGGCACAGAGCCTGGCACATGGCAGGGCTCAGGAACTTTGATTTCCCCCTAGGAGCAGCCCTGCAGCTGACTCTGGATGGGAGACGCTGCAGGGGATGGAGTGCAGATGGAGCCGGGACTTCCCTCCGTGGAGCCACTCTGCCCCCTGGGGGCTGGGGCTGGTAATTGGCCAGCGTGGAGGCCCAGAAAGGAAGCCTGGCATCCTGGCTGCTCAGGAGCCCCAGTGAACTTATGACTCCTTGTCCCCAGCTCCCACCCCAGCCAACCCACCTGGCGCCATGGTGTGGATGACAAAGGTGACAAAGACAAAGGTGTCCACTCTGGGGGCAGAGATGGGGGACACAGTTACACAGATAAGTGGCACATGAGCTGGCCCCTACAGGTTACTTGGGCCTCTGGGTGCTGCTACTCTGGACGAGATCACAGCGCACACACACGCACACACACACACACACATACACACCACCCAGCACAAGGTCCTCTGTGAGTTTAGGCTTCAACAGAAAGATCAGAGTGCGGGCCTTTCATCTGCTTTTGTTTTTCATCTACAAAATTTCCAGAGAGAGAAGAAAAAGCACTAAAGGCCTGGATTCCTTTCCAACAGAGGAGAGGGAAATATGAAAACCAATGCAGTTCAAGGCAGTTCATAGCAGCATTTTAAATTAAGGTGCTTGACTCAGTTTCTACCTGGGGCCTCATAACCAGTGGTAACAAATAATACCCACCAGGAGCTAGCAGTGATCTCTAACCCCAGGGCTCCACCCCAGGCCCACTGTGCCTGTGGATCCTCAGAGAAACAAGCCTTTTAACTTCCAGGATTGAGAAACGAACCAATCAGGTGTGAGTCATGAGCTGATTGGCACTAACTAATCAATCACAGGATTGGAAAATGCTCCAATCAGACTCACAGATGGGGCACTCTGACAGGTGATAAGAGGACCTTGGAACGGAGGGGAGTTGGTCCATCCCTCCAGAGAGTCAGTTCCAGCACCTGAAGCAAGAAGAAGCCTTTGTTCCTGGCCTTGAAAGAAGGAAGGGCCAGCAGCTGCCTCAGAAGAAAGAAGAAAAGTAGAGCTGGGCACAGGGGCGTGTGCCTTTAAGCGCTGGCCTGTGGAGCGCAGCTGGGACTGAGAATCGCTTGAGTCCGCAGGTTCGAGACCTGCCCGGCGCAACATAGCATGACCTAGTCCCCAAAAAATAGCTGGGCGTGGTGGCACACGCCTGTAATGCCAGCTACCTGGGAAGCTGAGGCTGAAGAGTGCTTAAGTCTGTGGTACCCTGGGCAACATGAGCCTGCGGTTCCCCGGGCAAAAATAGCAAGACCTAGTCTCAAAAAAAAAAAAAGAAAAATAGCAGCAACAAAGCCAGGCGTGGTGGCACGCACCTGTAATCCAAGCACTGGTAGGCTAGAGGCAGGAATCGCTTGAGTTCGCAGGTTCAAGACTACCCCAGGTAACATAGCAAGGCCTGATCTCAAAAAAGCAGCTGGGCGTGGTGGCGGATGCCTGTAATCCCAACTACCTGGGGGACTAAGGCTGGGGATCGCTTCATTCCGCAGGATCAGGATTACCCTGGGCAACATAGCAGTAGCAGCAGCCAGCAACCAACCTCCAGGAAGGAAGAGACTGGGCCTTGGGTCTGCTCTGATATCGCCTGAGAGGACCACCAGCGGTCCTCCTCGGCCTGATGCCCCAAAGAGTTGTTTGTTGTTGTTGCAGTTCAACCACTCGCAAAGAGCTGTTAACACAGGTGTCCCCAACACCGCCTCTGGGTGAGCATAGTGACCATCACTAGTGGTCAGTGCAGTCCAGCACTCCTGGTAACAGGTGACTGGTTCTTAGCTTGGCTGGTGGCAACTACCCGGGTTGCCAATCCCTGTGGCTATAGTCAGATCTTTGTTTCCTCCGTTTGTAAAATAAACGCCATGGCGGAGTTCCTGGAGCCTGAGGTCTCTTGCAATTGTGCACGTGGATGAGAACCACAGACCTGACCTGCCCTCTCTTGGGCGCTGTTCTTTGATCGGCTGTGGCCCCCCAAGATTGTATAGACATTGCTTTATTGCATTGCTGTCATGTTATAGCCCTTGTTGTTTGGCCTTTGGGGTTTTGCCTTGGTTCGTCTCTTTGCACCCAGTTTCCCAGACTTCAAAACTTATTGGCTTTGAACAATTGTTTACTTACCAAGTATCCATGCCCTGAGGATCATTGTCTACCGTATTATTAATTTTAATGATTTATTCCTTTTGTGAGTTAGGAATGCAGAAAGGGTTGGCCTGTGCAATTCTGTGATTCCACGTGGCATGAAAGGAAGTCACGCAGGGGTATAGAGCAGGCAGACAGGATTTTCATTCTGGCAATTCAAAACACTTGCACTTGCAGTCTGGAGCCTGAGCACAGGCAGTTGGGAGTCTGGGTCCCATAAGTGTCTGCACACAGCCCCTCCATTGCAGGAGGTCTCGGGTCTCAGAAGACTCATACTATTTTATATATTTTTTTTCTTTTTTTTTTTACTAGGTCTCACTATGTTGCCCGGGGTAATCCTGATCGATCCGGGATCAGATCTGAGTAGTCTAGATCCCAGATTGGTTCTGGGATTCTGCAGACTCAGGAGATCCCCAACCTCAGCCTCCCAGGAAGCTAAGATTACAGGTGCATGCCACCATGCCCAGCTATTTTTTTGAGACTAGGTCTTGCTATGTTTCCCAGGGCGGGCCTCGACCCCATGGACTCAAGCAATTCCTAGCCTCTGCCTCCCTTCCTAGGCTAGGATTAAAGGTGCACACCACCACACCTGGCCCAGACTATTATAAAACACCCCAGGCTTTGCCAGAGAGTGGCACAAGAGGAGATAAAAAGCTGTCAGCCTGGGCCCAGAAACTGAAATCTTCTCACCATTATACCCTAATTGGTCAAACAGACCCAACACCTACCTTGATTCAAGGACAGGACACACAGATCTTGCCTCTCAATTAAAAAAAAAAAAAAAAAGCCAGCCAGGCGTGATGGTGCACACCTGTAATCCCAGTTACCCAGGAATCTGAGGCTGGGAATCACTTGAATCCGCAGGTTCAAAGCAACCCTGGGCAATATTGCAAGACCTAGTCTCATAAATGAATACATACATACAAAAAAAAATGCCAGCAAGGACCTTGTGCTCATCTTTTATTTACCACCCCAACATTACTTTGTTAATGAGGAAGAAGTCAAAATAACAGAACTCCCAACTTGATCTACAGATTCAAAGCAATCCCAAATGAAATGTCAGCAAGTTCTTTTGTGAATATTGACAAATTGGTTCTACAGTTTATATGAAGAGGCAAACCACCCACAAGAGATAATACAATCATGAAAGAGATGACTAAAGTTGGAATACAGAAATTAGATGACTTCAAAGCTTAATATAAAGCTACAGTAATCAAGACACAGTATGGAACTGGAAAAGAATAGACAAACAGATCAATGGCACAGACCTACTTCCCAGAAATAGGCCTACATAAATATAATTGAATGATCTTTGACAAAGGAGTAAAGAAATGCAATAGAGAAAAGAAATCAACAAATGATGCAGGGACTAATGGACATCCATGGGCAGAAAAAGAAAAAAAAAAAAAAAAGAATGCATCTATCCAGAGACCTTCAGGAAAGCTAACTCAAAAGGGGTCATAGATCTAAACAAGAAAATACAAAAGAAAATACAAAACTATAAAACTCCTAGAAGACAATATCGGAGAATATCTAGATGACCTTGGGTATGACGGTAACTTTTTAGACACGGTGCCAAAGAATGATTCATGAAAGAAATAACTGATAAGCTAGACTTCCTCAAAATGGAAAATGTCTACTCTGCAAAAGACAGTGTCAAGAAAATGAGAAGACGAGTCCCAGACTGGAATAAAGACCATTACCTAAGCTAGACAAACAACTCCTAACACTCAACAATAAGAAACGTGCAATAGAAAAATGGTCCAGAGACCTTACGAGAAACGTCCTCAAAGAAACATCCTCAAAAAAGACTCGCAGGTGCCAGGGGAGCCCATAAAAAGAGGGCTTTTTCACTGTGTTTTTGTTCACTGTGTCAACAGTGAAATGCAACTGCAAGTATTTCAGCAAGCCGCGTGGCAGTCACGCCGAGGCATGTACCCAAGAACAGGAGGATGTGCTCACAAAGACACTAAGCCAGAAATGCTCTTTCACCATAACCCCAACCTGGAAACCATCCAAACCATCAACAGGTGAATCTTTTGTACAAACAAATTGTGCATCATCCCACAATCATCCCACAATGGGATGATTCTCAGACACAAAAAGGAACAAAGTCTCGATGCCCACAATGACAGGGATGAATCTGGAAAACATGCTCTGAGCAAAAGCCAGATAGAAAAGATACAAACACAAAAGACTGCTGTATGGGTCCATGAATATAAATTCAGAACAGGCAAACTAACCCCTAGGGATAGAAAGTAGATGCCTGCCTGCATTGGGTGAGGGGAAGCAGCCTTGCTCTAAAGCAGCAGGAGGGGAGTTTGGGGCCAATGGAGACTTTCTCTTGATTGTGGTGCTGGGCTTAAATGTGTGTTATAACCATAGAACGGCTCTGCCTGGTGTGTGCATCTGGTGTAAATGATAGCGCAAAACAAAGCTTATTAGGACACAATACAAGCCCATTTTTTAATTTTTATTATTTTCTTATAACCTTGGTCACATTTGTGTAATTATTGATCCCCATATATAAGCCCCCCCCAACTTTATCTTATGACCCAACAAAGAAGTCAGGTCTCTGCTCACGTTTTTGTTTTGTTTTTTTTTTTTCTTTTTCTTTTTCTAAATTATTTATTTATATATATACTTCACATCATTGTGATCCCTGGGGGTCCCCCCCCTCCCTGGCCACTCCAGCTGGTCCCCTCCCGCAGTTGTGTGCTTTCATTTGGTTGTCCATAGATTAGTGAGACCATTTGGTTTTTGTCTTTTTTCCTCCTGCTTGTTTCTGCCAGTATGATTTCTTCTAGGTTCATCCATGTTACCAAAAGCTCATCTAATTTGTCATTTTTTATTGATGTGTAATATTCCATCATGTATATATACCACATCTTTTTCATCCAGTCATCTGTCTTGGGGCATTTGGGTTTGTTTCCAGGACCTTGAAACCCTAACCTCCGCTCACGTTTCTAAATGCTAACTCTAAACTGCTGTGGCTTCCTCTCCCTCTCCCCCTACCACCTGGCGAACCGGCTGTGGCCTGCCCATCGGAACGCTCACGGCTAGGCTGACACACCCCTGCGGCCCTGGCTTGGGGCTCTGCACAGGCGAGGAGGTGGCCCCCAATTGAGCTCCCCGTCACTGGGTCTTTGAATACAGGCTCGTGCCACAGCCGCAGCACCTGGTAGGTGTTGAGGCCCAGCAAGTCGAACCCGGGGAACAGGCCTTGGCGGTCCAAGGGGTAGAAGTTGACGAGCTGGCTGTGCTGGGCCTCCAGGGCAGGGCGCACGGGAACTCACGGGCCACGTGCAGCTGGAAGTCGCGGTCGCGCAGGTGGCGCAGCGCCAGGGTGCGGAAGGCGGGCGGCACCAGCGCCTCCACGAGGAGCCCGAATTGGCGCAGCCGCAGCTCGCCCGCCGGCCCGGCGCGCACCTAGTAGAAGGTCCTGTTGGCCAAGGTGAAGTAGCCGGAGAAGGGGCGGGCGCTGGGCGGCGCGTGGGGGCTGCGCGCGGCCTCCCGCAGCGCCCTCTCCAGGGCGGGCAGGAGCACGTCGTAGGCCTAGGCCACCAGCTCGGGCCCGGGCAGCGGTGGCCTGGCCAGGAGCAGCACCAGGCCCAGGCGCAGCGGCGGCACCAGGGAGAAGGTGGCGGCGTAGCCGTCCAGGTCGCCGTCCTTGCGCACCACGCGGTAGCCCCGCTGCGCGTGGAACTCCCACGGCGTGCCAGTCTCCTTGGCGAAGTAGGCGCTGGGACAGGCCAGCAGCGGCGCCAGCAGCATCTTGGCGGCATCAGGCCACAGGAGCCTCTGGGGCGCTACACCCAGGAGCACGACGGCCAGCTTGGCCAGGTCGGCAGCGGTGGAGTACATCTGGCCCGATGGGCGGTACCAGCCCCGGTCGTAGAGGGGCGCCCGCCCACCACTACCGTAGAAACCCACCGCCAGGTGGGCGCACGCTGGGGGCGTGAGGTCGAAGCCGGTGTCGGCAGCCCCAGAGGCTCCAGCATGTTCTCGGACACCCAGCGCTGGTCGTCACGCTGGGCCGTGTGGGCGTCCAGGACATGGGCCAGAAGGGAGAAAGCCAGAGTGCTGTAGTGGCACCTGGAAGGGGAGTGCGAACGGCCATGTGGGCTGGGCTGGGCCTCCCCAGGCTCTAAATAGCCCCTGCCCACCTGCTCACTGTCTGAAAGGCCACCTGTTTCATGAGATCCGAGGGGCTGCTTCACTGCCCCAGAGGTACACATCAACCGACTTCAGAGATCATGAAACAAATAGCTGGGTGTGGTGGCGCTCCTGTAATCCCAGCTACGTGGGAAGTTGAGGCTGGGAATTGCTTGAGTCTGTGGTACGAGAGCCTGCGGTTCCACGGGCAAAAATAGTGAGACTTAGTCTCAAAAAAAAAAAAAAAAAAAAAAAAAAAAAAAAAAAAAAAAAAAAAAAAAAAAAAAACAGATCATGAAACAGGCTCTCTATTCTAACTCTGGGAAGATGAAGGCTCAGAGAGGGCCAGAGACGTGCCAGGGTCACACAGCAGATGGGAGAGTTGCTAGGGAAGTGCTAGAAGTAATCTGAAGGCCCTTCACCCTTTAGTCTGATTTACCAATTTGCTTTATGGATGGAAAGCTAGCTAGGTAGCAGGGTCTTAGGCTGCTGGGGAGGGGAGGCCCTTCCTCCAGGCCACTGCAGACCCTAATCACCAAAAGACCTTTTTTGTCCATTCAGGGCAGATGCTGGACGCGACAAAGAAGAAAACATTCACAAAGCCTGTTGACCTCCCTGAGCTCTAGCCCAGCCTCCCTTGCGAAGGGTGAGCCCGGTGAGGTGCCCAGCAGAGCAGTGCTTCCGCCAAGGTCACTTAGCAGCTTAGTGGGGAGCGGGGCTGCAGCCTTGCAAGA